>SJYO01018757.1:73168276-73464796 GCA_006410555.1 Capra ibex
TGTGTTTTTATTTGAGTTTTACCTAATTTCTAGATTTACATTCTGGTCTTTGATATTTTGAGGATCTCCTCTTGTATCCGTTTTGTGAGAGTCTGTATTTAGTGTCGTCCTAGGAGATACTAGGTGGAGGGTCTTAAGACCTTTATTTTCGTTTTTATTTGTTTACCCTAGATTAATTTTAATTTTCGAAGACGTGTTGTTTCCTTTTATATTCGTTCCACTTTTCTGTCGGAAGACTTACCCTCTTTTATTATCGTTTACTTCGTTGACTGTTTGTTGATTAGAGTTTTTATATGTTTGTTGAAGACGTCGAGTTAAGGTCTTTTTATTTGCTGGGTTAGTTTTTTACCCGGTTTCTTGATTTATCTGTAAAGAGGTTTCTTCTGTATACCTACCGATTGTTTGTGTACTTTTCTACGAGTTGTAGTGAGTAATAATCTCTTTACGTTTAGTTTTGGTGTCACTCCATGGTGAAGTGTGGTCAGTCTTACCGACGCTAGGTTTTTTTAAAAGACAGAAATAGGAAGACATCTTTAATCCACTATAAATCCAAAACTGATAGTATCTTGTGGAAACCTGGAGACAAAGGAGTGGACATTTTACCCTCAACCATACGTTAGTTACTTTCACTTTTCCTCCAACCCGAGTATTTCTACTCAAACCCCCCTACTACACCCTTCCTCTCAGTAAAAAAAAAGGAGAATCGTTACCTCTGGGAGTTGTTTCCTGTTTTCTCGAGTATTGACGATACCAGTACTACGTTAAGGCGCCGTGGAACACAGTAGCACCGGTGGGTTCCGGTGACACCGTACATGAACTCTACCTAGGGGACTCAGGGTAGGACGGGTGAGTTGTACGAAAATAAAACAGGAGAAACCATGGGTCGAGACCCGGAGTCGTCACTTGAGATAAGGAAGGGACTGAGAGGAGAAAGGACGGTCAGCAAAGTAAAGTCAGACAACGTCCATGAAGTCGAGAGTAGTGAAGTGTACTGATCAGGTGAAGTGATCTCGATCAGGTGTCATTGGTGTGACAGTAGAATGGCACCGGGAACCGTGTCTAGTCAGATGTAATGGTCTGATGATGGTTCTGTGTGTGTCGTAAATAAAAAAGTATTGTAGTTCGTTTTAGTATTGTACCTCAGATGACAGTTCATTCACTCAACTTAGGCCTCCAATTTCAACAACGATTAATAGATCTTTGAACGGAAGACATAAAGTGTTCCTTCTCCTGTGTTAAGTCTCTTTCTTTTCTCGGATGTCAAGTGTCACGTACGTAATGTTATCACGCGATTTAGAGAAGATAACAAAGGGCTCAATATGTCAAGTAAAAGTAACCGAGTGTATTTGTGAGTCCAGACAATTTCAATCGTCACACTGGTCGTGGTCCGATTTTCATCTGACCTTTCTTAAACGAATATATGTGTTGATTACTAAACTCTTCGACATTACTCAATACGAAATCGGATAGTAAATGAGGGAGGTAGGGTGGTATTAGAAAAAGACGTCGGTAAGACTTCTCTAAGTAGGAAAACGAAGGGACCCTGTCTAGAGTCGTTGATTTCGAGGTTCAGAGATTTAATAACTCGTGAGTGACTTCCGATCCGGGGTTGTCTTCCCCCGATAAATTTCACGGAGTAAATTTTAGTGGTTATGGGACCCCTTCTTCCACCTTTTTTTACATTCGAGTCTAGTCCGTTCATTGAACAAGTTCCAGTGTGTCAAATGTTCACGGATTTGGTCCTTGGACCACCCGAGATCAGGTATCCCAGTGTTTCTCCTACTGTACTGACTCGTACGTGCGTGTGTTCGTGTGTTCGGTCCTAATCTGGTATGTCGACCTCCTGCGATCTCGAACTCTAAAACTGATGTAAGAGGTACAATAGTTCACAATGGACTATCCTCTCGTCTAGTCCGTCTCCTTCCGTCACAGGAGGACTGTCATTATTTACCGAAGGAAAGACCCCGGTTATAAACAATAAACAGAAAAAAGGGGATCAGTATCTTCGGACTACAACAATCGACACCCCTACCTCGTATGCAAGAGTCAACACAGACTGAGGAACACTGGGGTACCTGACATCAGACTGTCCAAAGAGACAGGTACCCTAAGAGGTCCGTTCTTATAACCTCTCACCCAACGGTAAAGGAAGAGGTCCCCTAGAAGGGATGGATGGGTCCCTAGTTGGTCTGTAGAGGATGTAACCTTCCGTCTAAGGAAATAGTGACTCGGTAGACCCTTCGGGTTCCACCCTATCCTTACACGGACTTCACTTCACTTCACTTCAGCGAGTCAGCACAGGCTGAGAAACGCTGGGGTATCTGACGTCGGACGGTCCGAGGAGACAGGTACCCTAAAAGGTCCGTTATCATGACCTCACCTAACGGTAAAGGAAGAGGTCCCATAGAAGGGTTGGGTCCCGAGCTTGGGTCCAGAGGGCGTAACATCTCTCTCCGAAATGGGAGACTCGGTGGTCCCTTATACGGATCGATTTATGTAAAGTAGAAAGGAACGTTGATCTCTACCGGTGCATTGTGTACCGATTTTTATACATTTAATTTAAGACGATCCGACAAGACCCTTTCCAACACAAAAGTTCGAAAGGATCTTCCTTTGTTTCCTGTTCGAATTAATCTTAGAAGGGAGGAGGAAAGAAGGTTTGAGTTTACACTTTTTTTCTCCGACCTCCTCGAACGTAAACGGTAAAGTTTTGATATTCCCTTCTAGATTTTGTTTCGTTTCTGTTTTTGAGTACCTCTGGAACCGTTACTCTAACCTTGGGTGTAGTCTGCTGGAGGAGTTCTATCGAACATTTTTCTATCCTGGAAGAAATATACGAGACAACGACCGACCCACAAGACAAAGAACATCCATCTGTGACCGTCGGTTGTGTCCGACAATCTCTGGTCGCACGGGATTCAGTCCCGAAGAGATGTACCAATGAGAAGGTAGGGTTTGTGTGTAATGGTTGGTTTGTAAATTTACTACAGGTTTGATCTCTTAGTTACAAATCAATACATGGAACTCCAGTCGACAAAGGAATGAGGTGTATCTACGTTACTAAAAGGAAAGACAGTAAATAAACAAGTGAAGAGTAAATAAAAGACACGTATACAAACAAAGGAAGGGGATTTATAATATAAAGAAGACCCTGTTGTCTCCCAAAGCGTACGTACTCCTTAACTATTTATGAACAGTTCACTTTACGTTATTTAGTTTCGCAGTGAACAATGTGAAAAACCACTTAAAATAGCAGAGAAATTACAAGTTTTGAACGAAAGTCCGACTCCAAAATAAAAAAAGGATGACGTACATTCTCAATGCACTTTATCAACAGTCACAATAGTTCATCGTCTGATTATAAATTTTAGTACATTACTAGAGATCAGAGATAGAAGGGAACTAAGAGTAAATTGATTGACTTAGTTCCTTATACAACATTAAATCAAAACTCAAAGAAACCAAGTTGAGTTACCTCCTGGTACGGGACTGTTGTAAAAGTCCTACCGGTTCTGTCTCCTGTTTAGGTCAGATCACTCTATATAAGAAAGGGTCTTAATGACCGTGACAGAAAGACTTTAGTAGGTAGATATGGACGGGACCCTGTAGTTATCTCTTTACTTCAGTGTTTTTCCACTTTTGTCAGAAGTCTTTACTCAACACAATATTGAATTTCGGTATCATAACCTCACCCCAGTGGTCTGACCGTGGTAGTCGTACGAGCCCTCGAACAATTTTAAATTTTAAGTCTGGAATTTTTATACATAAAATTGTTCAAGAGATCCACTAACGCCATTACGATTTCAAACTCTTGGTGATGAAGAAAAAAAAAAATTACCTAATTGTTATCTTCCCTGACTGGACCGTCAGGTCACCAATTCTGAAACGGAAGGTTACGTCCCCTACGTCTAAGTCAGGGACCAGTCCCTTGATTCTAGGGTGTACGGAACACCGGTTTTTTTGTTTTGTATTTTGTTTGTCATAACATTGTTCAAGTTATTTCAGAATTTGTTATTTTCTTCCTCTATTAATTTCACGGAAACTTCTTAGCCTTTCTCTTTTCCTCTACACTCCTCTTTTTAGTTACACACAACCGACTAGTGATACCCTGTAGAAAAGTACTAATAGGGGGTGTGGTGGAATTGTTTTCCAAAAACATTTTAGACATTTTCTATCTACCGAAACCCCTTTTGACTACACTATCTTACACACACATGCACATCTTAGACCAGTCCCACCCCTGGCTCAAGACCCGTATCCAACTATACCACCCTCCCCCTCCCTCTTTAACGTACTAGGTTGTCTTCCCTGTCCTTTCCGGAGTAACTGTAGATTCAATATGGCCCTCTAAGGGATTTCTTCAAGAGGGTCACTGTAGACTGTGTCTTCGATGTACACAACGTTTGTGAAGGGAAGGGTAGGCAGATAGGACCGTGGGGACGTATTCACGTGGTGGCGGGATATATGCATTTGTGTGTCTCTGGAAGGATCTACATCCTTTTGTAGGTATCACGAAGTCGTGAAGAAATTAACCTGTAAAATTAGTTGAAAATATTTGAGGGACGATAGTTCAGGACTACATTGTAGGACTATAACAAAAAGGAGGGACTAGTGGGTAGTCTCAGTTCCAAGAAGGACTTTTCACCTAAAGGACAACAGAAATCCCTTAGAACCCTCCTTTTATATGAGAACTTTTGTCAATGTCTTTAGGAGGAAACCTTCAAAACAGTAAATAAACCTTAAAATTGGAAGGTGGAACTATGTTAAAAGTGAAAACGTAACTAAACACTAGGGGAGGTAGATCGGACACTCGAAGAAAGACAGAGTCTGAACCACAATTAAGTAGAAATCCAAGAGTTGTTGATCATTGTCACGGACTGTGTATGATTTATGAGTCATTTACCAAAAAATTAAAATAATAAGTAAATAAATAAATTCGGTGTGACACTCCACACACCCTAGAAGTTGGTCCCTAGCTTGAACTCGGGAGACGTCACCTTCGTACCTAAGAATTGGTGACTCTTCAAGGAGTCATTTAGGAACTACTCGTTCACTTGCTACAATAGTTGTCTACGATTAGAAAGGTTCCGGAGTCGAAAAGGGTGACCTGAGGACGTGACCTGTGAACGGGAGCGGGGGAGGTGAGAGAACATGAAACTGGGAAACTACCGAAACCGGTTACCTCTAGGTACTGTTCTCTAAACCTCCCTTTCTTCTCCCAATCCAATCTCACACATAAGGGAACGACGGAAGAATGGTCACCTCGGTGGAACTTGACCAAGACAGGGAACTGGATTCCAGTGACGAGGAAAGTTCCATTGTAGGAGGTACGAGAAGAAGGAGTAAGATCATTGAAGAAGGACGGTAAGGAAACCCTATTTCTTATCATCATCGAGAGGACTGGGATTGGTCCAACTGATCGGAAACACCAACAAGACGTGGAATGGGTGTAGGGACATTTATCTGGGTAATAATTCGGTAGGAGTTTAATGGGACAAGACTTACTCAGTAGACAAATAACAACCTTGTGACTGAATGTATTGACAGTTTATATTTTTATAACCTTTCAGAAGGTATGGAAATTTATAAAAGGTTGTTGACCGAACAAGAGTTATGTACAATAAAGACGTATTTATACGATAAAATCTATAAAGTATTTGTATTGTAAAATGTGGTCCCCTCAATACTTTGAATGTAGGAGAGATCGGAGGACCTCTCCGTCACTTCTCCCCGAGACTCGGTTCAACTCAGACAGATATTTTACGAGATTATTTCGGTCCTAAGGACGTTTATTGAAGTGTGTTCATTTCCTAAAGTCTCTTACGTGTTTATGTGTACATTTTCTATAAAGTAAACCATAAGTGTACGTATTATGTTAAAAAGGACCCCCATATTATAGAAACTACATAAAGAAAACGAAAAAACTAAAGAATCTTATCAATGTAGAATTTGAAAAGAAAAATCGTCACTTAGTGAATACTTTGAAAAAATTTTACATGAAACTTTAGATATAAAGTTTTATGATTTTTGAAGATTTTCGGGTAGTCTACCAAGGTTGACCTTGGGTCTCACCGCGGGGTCTATATAATATCACCATGTCCCGACCATAATTTATAAAAAGGGAGAAACTAAAAAATATAGGAAAACTTTTACAGTATGACGTCAGGCCGTGACATCTATTGGGTGTAAGAACAGAAACATATGTTCTCTTTACCCCTTCCTTTATAGGACTCTTAGTCCTTGGGAATGAACATGATGAGGTACTGACAACGTGGAACCATTCTTTCACTTTCACAATCAACGAATCAGCACAGACTGAGAAACACTGGGACACCTAATATCGGACGGTCCGAAGAGACACGTTCCTTAAGAGGTCCGCTCTCTCACCTCACCCATCGGTAAGGACAGAGGTCCCCTAGAAGGGTTGGGTCCCTAGTTTGAGTCCAGAGGACGTACCGTCCGTCTAAGAAAGACTCGGTGGTCCCTTCGGGATTGAACGGATATTTATTTTCAACGTCAATTGCTAGAGATCTCAGTAAGGGTTTAGACATTTTAAAATAGGACCATAGAAATCCCCTTTTTCCTTATACAAAGAAGAGTTTTGAGTCCGAACCCGAAGGGACCACCATGTCACCTGCTCTCAGGTGGACGGTTACGTCCCTTGTACCCAAGCTAGGGATCAGACCCTTCTAAGGTATACGTTGATTCGGGTACGTGGTGTTGATAAACTCGGAACCACAACGCTGATGACTTCGGGCACTTGGATCTCGGACACGATGCGTTGTTCTCTTCGGTGGTGTTACTCTTCGAATACGTGGAGTTACTTCTCATCAGGGTGGAGTGACGTGGATCTCTTCGGGTGTCCATCGTTACTTCTGGGTCGTGTTGGTTATTTATTTATTTATAATTTTTTTATACATACAGGTGGTGAGTCCCGGAATTCTTTTTTGTTGAGTGATAACCCTGAAGAGACCACCGGGTGACCGATTCTGAGGTACTAGGGTTACGTCCGTCGGACCCAAATTAGGAACCAGTCTCTCGATCTAGGGTGTACGACGTTGATTCTCAAGAGTACGGTGTTGATTTCTTCGACACTCGAGGTTTATTCTGAACCTTGTTGGTTTTTCTACTTATTTATAAGAAAATTTCTGAGTCAGAAGTATTGACACAGGATCGACATATCTTGGAGTTCACTAAACTTCGGGATATAAGTAATAAAGGTTAATTCTTTTTTAATTGATACGACAAGTTGTTTAAGAGCTTTAAGAAAGATGGATATTAAAGACGAAGTAATTAATGGTGTCGATTCAATTAGTAAAGTGTATTAATAACTTTGTTGGGGAAGGAGTTTAGAGTGGGAGGTCGTGAGGACTGGAGTACGATAGTAATACCCCTTCCTGATCCTGACGGGTATTGTGGAAGACACACGGAATGACCCCGATACTATGGGTCTATATAAGGAATTTTAGAATACTAGTTACATGAGGTGGTCCAGTGAGGGGTACCGAAGGGAAAATACTAAACTTAAATGTCTTCTGGAAGAAGTCAGGTCACCGAGTCTGTCATTTCTTAGACGGACGTTACACCCTCTGGGTCCGAGTTAGGGACCCAACCCTTTTTAGAGGACCTCTTCCCTTTCAGATGGGTGAGGTCATAAGAACGGTCCTCTCAAGGGTCCCTGTCTCCTCGGACCGTCAGGTCCCCCTACGTCTCATCCTGTGTTGACTCGCTGATTGTCAAAGGGAAAAGGAACTAGATAAGTTAGATCAGGAGAACTTTACGAAGAATAAAACTTGAGGAAACGGTTTGGACATAGACTTTTGTATGGGTTCAAACCGTGAAAAAGGACACTGATGACGAAGGAGGTATTTCGGAGGACTCCGGTCTTCTGGTTAATTGTGGAGACACAGGGGAAGTTACTGTCGTCCCAGAATCGTTGAGGGGGAAGAATGAGTAGGTCGTCAGGACAACTCGTGGATATGATTCCCTCATGAGGTACGTAGTGAGTGTTCACGAACTACAGGAAAATGTGTTCTTATACTTTGGAACAATAAGTAACTAGTTTATCTATTTATAGATGAACACGAGTGAACATAGTCGTATTTGGATACTCCTATACCTTTATTGTAGACGAGTGACATCATGAGTCTTGGGAAGACGAGTCCGTGGTCATTTTTAGTTCTATACGACGAGTATAAGAGAACGATACTACTTCCGGAAACATGTGGATGACGGTTCTCATGACGGACGTGTGTCGGGGATCCCACTCGGAGGAAGTTTATAACGGAACTGGTACGTTAAGAACGGGTTCAGTTAAAGAGAAACTTCTACCGGACATAGATTTTTGACAAACCGGACCCTGGTCTTTTAAGACAGAAAGAGGAGAGTTAGATTCCATCGACACTTCAGGAAATCTTAAAGGGTGTCTCGACCGACTCCGAAAACGACTTTGACAGATCTTCAAACTGAAAAAGGAGGTAGTTCAAGACGAAGGAATGAGAGAGAAAGTTTTCACAACTAGGATTCTCGGAGGTATTTTCGGAAGGACGTAGGACTAGAGGTAGATTCTAAAACAAAGAGTCCCTGGAGTTGGATGTTCTGTGTATTACCAACTCGTTTCCAAGGATGGTGATTTCCTCATCCTTAAATCTCGCTCTCGGGTGGATGTCGTCTATTCTAGACAAAGGGTTGAAGTAAAATCAAAAAATTTTTTCTTTCTTTTACCTTCGTTGGATTGACAGGTGACTGTCTACTTATCCATACCTTCTACTTACCTTCGTGTGTGTGTGTTTTACCTTATGAGGAGTCGGTATTTTTTCTTACTTTATTACGGTAAACGTCGTTGTACTTACCTGGATCTCTGACAGTATGATGTACTTCAATCACTCTGTCTCTTTCTATCGATAGGATACTATAGTGAATATCCACCTTAGAATTTTTTTACTCTATTTACTGAATAAACGTTTCGTCTTTATCTGAGTGTCTGTATCTTTTACTTGAATGTCAATGGTTTTCCCTACTCCATCTCCCTATTTAATTCTTAATCTTCAAACCCTGATTGGATATGTGTGATGATATATATTTTATCTATTGGTTGTTCCTGGATGACATATCGTGTTTCTTGATATAACCTATGAAACATTATTGAATATTACCTTTTCTTGGACTTTTTCTTATCTAAATATATACATCGACTTAGTGAATAGACATATGGACTTTGATTGTGTTGTAACATTTAGTTGATATCAAGTTATTTTTCATTTATTCCTGTTTTTTTTTTATTCTCACTCTACGTCACTGATTTGTTTGACTAAACATTTGCATGAACATGAAGAGTTTAGTGATTTAAATCACTCATCTTTATTTACAAATCACTCTATACTAAAAAAGGAATACTTTATAAAATATAAGTATGATTCTAAAAACTTTATACTTGTGGATTTATAATGATATAGGGGTTTTATTGTTATTAAGGAATTTATAAGATTATGAGTTAGATATAAGTTTACAAAGGTTATCAGAGTCTAAAAAGAGAACGTCAACTAGATAAGTCTACTATTCTTAGTTTTTTCAAGTATTTGACGTGCCAACGAGATAGAGAATTGAATAAAATCAGATGTATCAAAGGGATGGAGAGTGTGGTGACTTAAATAACCTTTTCAGTCTAATAAGTAGGAAATATCTTAACATGGAGATAAGATCTTAACATATTAGTCATAAAATTGACTTGATAACAACTAACTATCACAACGTAATTAAAGAAGACATCTCGTTTCACTAGTAATATATATATGTAAAAAATATAAGAAAAGGTAATACCAAATGGTACACTTTCAATTTCAGTAAGTCAGTACAGGCTGAGACACATTTGGGTACTTGATACACTTAGATACCTTAAGAGGTCCGGTCTTATGATCCCAACCATCGGCAAGGGAAGAGGTCCCCTAGAAGGGTTGGGTCCCTAACTTGGGTCCAGAAGGTCTAACGTCCGCCTAAGAAATGGTCGACACGATGGTTCCTTCGGGTTCTTATGGTCTCACCCATCGGATAGGGAAGAGGTCGTCTAGAAAAGCTGGACCCTTAACTTGGCCCCAGAAGGCGTGACGTCCTCCTAATAGTTGACACAACGGTCCTTTAGGGTACCAAATGGTATCATATGACTTATATCAAGAGACACGATATAACATCGTGAAGCTACAAATAGGTAAGACATATATTTTCGATGTAGTCGATTCGGGGTGGAGGGTAAGGTGGGGAGGGGATTTGGAGAGGGGGAACCGTTGGTGGTTGGATAAGAGATACCAATACTCAGAAAGACAAAGTATCTGTCCAAGTAAACAAAGTAGAAAATCTAAGGTTTATATTTACTATAGTATGTCATAAACAGAAAGACTGACTGAAGTGACTGTACTATTAGAGATCAACATAGATACAACACTGTTTAACGTAATAAAACAAGGAAAAATACCGACTCATCATAAGATAACTTATATACATGGTGTAGACGAAATAGGTAAGTAGACAAATACCTGTAAATCCTGAAAATACCTGTAATAAAGGTACAAAATCGATAACACTTATCACGGTGATATTTGTATCCTTATGTATATAGAAAAATTAATGTCAAAACAGACATATATACGGGTTCTCACCTTAACAACCTAGTATACTATTAAAATAAAAAGCAAAAGACTCCTGGAGGTATGACAAAAGGTATCACCGACGTGGTTGAACATAAGGGTAGTTGACACATCTTCACAAAGGAAAGGGAGTGTGGGAGAGGTCCTAAATAACGAACATCTGTAAAATCACTACCGGTAAGACTGACCACACTCCACTATGGAGTAACATTAAAACTAAACGTAAAGTCACTCTTTGACAATACAAACCCCGTATAATAGGTGTAATCGAGTAAGTCAGAAATACCAATGAGGTTTTTCCGATTATGTGAGTTTCTCAATTCCATTAAATGGTTTGTAGTGTAGTAATTATTCAATCAATTTTTGTTATCCTAAAAATTATGATGTTTTCCATTTACCTATGTTCAAAAGTCGAGAATTTTTTTCTTCGTGATTGATTTTATAGAGGAAAGACGTATTGAGGAATTATGTTCCGAAATTTTTCTAAATACGAGAGACTAATTTCACCTCTGGTACAACGATTCAAACGGAAAGTTTCGGAGCAACCTTCGAAGACGGTCGCGAACCAATCTACATCTCTCTTTTCTTGAGAAGAACGAGGAACAGTAGATGTATGAACTGTCTTATTCTGGAAATGTCAGTTTGTATTAGTGAGAAACTCCTACAGTTACGAAAATAGATGGTTCTTATTTGATCGCAACCATGTACAGTTCATTAAAACACTTTGTGTTCCAAAACCATTGAACTTCTATTTACCATAATTTAATATGAAAGGGGGTCTAGTTGTATAGGAAGAGACCGAAAAAAAAAACCAGTTTCTGGTAGGGGATTTACACGAGAAATTTGAGGACACTCCCGAATAAATTAAATACCGGGTCTCTTTGCACAATTCATAATCTCTTAACACGGTTCTCGGACGAATTGCCCCAAAAACAATTGACTGGACTTTAAAAGACCCGAAAATGTTCTGAACTGTTAAAGTTTGACTTAAATAAGAACAAACATTATCGGTCTTTTTAGTTTCACTTTCCCTGGTTTCTCTGGAGACCTCGATTCCAGAGACAGAGTACATCTGTCAAATTATCGACGCACACTTTATTGTCGTACGGTAATTTCTATGAAACCCTCCCGGCTAAAGTGGGTATTTCGTCATCTAAAGGACGCTCATAACGTCTTACAACGGTAACCGAGGAGTGGCGACCTTCCGATGAGAACCTTAGGATGTTTCGACCGAGAGACACTGAGGAGAACTCGTTTCTAGCGTAAGTCGTTTAGCATCCTTCCCTGTTATCCAGTGACCGAGTATTTTTTTTATCCAGAGATAGGATCACCACAAGTACAGAATTTATTGAAACTCGGGAATTCCTTGTTAGGGAGAAAAAAAAAGGGTTGAAGGACGGTCTGAGAAATAGTCTCCTTTAATTTATGGATAGGAACGTTAGAAATACAGGACTCATTTGTCACAGGCCTTTTAACAGTTTAAGTATTTTATGGTTAAAAAGGTTACAATCCTTAAAAACACGAAGAAGTGTGTACTGAAAAAAAAACTTCAAGTCCAAAAAATTTTTTTTAATTTGATATCAACTAAATATTACACGAGTAAAGACGACATGTCGTTTCACTAATTTAGTAAGAAGAAGTATAATAAAAGGTAATACCAAATAGTGTCCTATAACTTATATCAAGGGACGTGATATAAGTGAAGGGTTCACCGTGTTACCATTTCTTAGACGGTCGGGTACGGTCTCTCCGTTCTCTGTGTGCAAACTAGTGACCCTACCCTTCTGGGGGCCCTCATCCTTTACCGTCATAAGAACGGACCTTAAAAGGTAACTGTCTCCCCGTACCTCCCGACGTTAGATACCCCAGCGCTTCTCATCATGTGCTGACTCGTGTGTACGTGAACGTGTGAGTACGATAGGTCATACTGGCACAACAAATTGGTAAGATATATCTTCTCAAACGTTGACGATTAGGGTTTGAGAGTCAAGTAAGGAGGGGTTGGTGGAAGGGAGAACCGTTGGGGTTCAACCAAGAGATACAGAATGTAAGGAAAATTAAGAAGATTATTATTATAACTGAAGTCAAGTCAAGTCAGTGAGTCAGCACAGGCTGAGAGACACTGGAGCACTTAGTGTCGTGCGGTCCGGAGGGACAGGTAGTGGTTGAAGGCCTCAAGTGAGTCTAAGTGTAGGTAACTCAGTCACTACGGTAGGTCGGTAGAGTAGGAGACAGTAAGGGAAGAGGAGGACAGGGGTTAGGGAGGATCGTAGTCTCAGAAAAGGTTACTCAGTTGAGAAGCGTACTCCACCGGTTTCATGACCTCAAAGTCGAAATCGTAGTAAGGAAGGTTTCTTTAGGGTTCCAACTAAAGGAAGTCTTACCTGACCAACCTAGAGGAACGTCAGGTTCCCTGAGCTTTCTCAGAAGAGGTTGTGGTGTCAAGTTTTCGTAGTTAAGAAGTCTCGAGTCGGAAGAAGTATCAGGTTGAAAGTGTAGGTAGGTACTGGTGTCCTTTTTGGTATTGGAACTGATCTGCCTGGAATCAGCTGTTTCATTGTAGAGACGAAAACTTATACGATAGATCCAACCAGTATTGAAAAGAAGGTTCTTCATTCGCAGAAAATTAAAGTACCGACGTCAGTGGTAGACGTCACTAAACCCTCGGGTTTTTTCATTTCAGACTGTGACAAAGGTGACAAAGGAGTAGACAAAGGGTACTTCACTACCCTGACCTACGGCACTAAAAGTAAAAGACTTACAACTCGAAATTCGGTTGAAAAAGTGAGAGGAGAAAGTGAAAGTAGTAAGTCCATACTGGATTTAGTTTAGGGAATACTAATATGTCACCTTCACTCTTTACCTAAATTCCCGAATCTAGACTATCTATCTCACGGACTACTTGATACCTTACTTCAAACACTGTAACATGTCCTCTGTCCTTAGTTCTGGTAGGGGTACCTTTTTTTTTACGTTTTTTGGTTTTACCGACAGACCCCTCCGGAATGTCTATCGACACTTTTCTTCTCTTCGCTTTTCGTTTCCTCTTTTCCTTTCTATATAGACTTACGTCTCAAGGTTTCTTATCGTTCTTCTGTATTCTTTCGGAAGAAGTCGCTAGTTACGTTTCTTTATCTCCTTTTGTTGTCTTACCCTTTCTGATCTCTAGAGAAGTGCTTTTAATCTCTACGTTCCCTTGTAAAGTACGTTTCTACCCGAGCTATTTCCCGTCTTTACCATACCTGGATTGTCTTCGTCTTCTATAATTCTTCTTTACCGTTCTTATGTGTCTTCTTATGTGTCTTTTCTAGAAGTGTTGAGTCTATTAGTGCTACCACACTAGTGAGTAGATCTCGGTCTGTAGGACCTTACACTTCAGTTCACCCGGAATCTTTCGTAGTGATGCTTGTTTCGATCACCTCCACTACCTTAAGGTCGACTCGATAAAGTTTAGGATTTTCTACTACGACACTTTCACGACGTGAGTTATACGGTCGTTTAAACCTTTTGAGTCGTCACCGGTGTCCTGACCTTTTCCAGTCAAAAGTAAGGTTAGGGTTTCTTTATAACTGAATCTTTTGTCATTTAACAGGACCAATCTCAACGATACTTAATACCTATAACTATCACTGACAACACAGTCAGTGAGTCAGCACAGGTTGAGAGTCTCTGGGTACCTGACATCGGACAGTCCGAGGAGACAGGTACCTTAAGAGGTCCGTTCTTATGACCTCACCCATCGGTAAAGGAAGAGGTCCCCTAGAAGGGTTGAGTCGTAACTTGGACCCAGAGGACGTAACGTCCGTCTAAGAAATGGTAGACTCGGTAAATAATTTATGTATGATTAGACGTGATACCCGGTCCATGATTTACATGTTAATCACTTGTATACTGAAGTTGGTGGGACTTTCTAAAATTTTCCAACCCCCTTTTCCTTTATGTTATTTTGAGTCGGGGTAAATACTGAGTGAGGTCTAACACTAAAATTTAGTAACTTGACAAGCCGGAGGGGTTTTACTTCGATCTTCTGTTCCTCACTGGAGAAAAGAGGAAGGGAAGAGATCTTTACGATAAATGTTAGGAGAGTGTTACGTTCTCATCTACCCTCGAATTATGTCAGTATAAAATAGTTTATCACTGAAACCTTCCTTTCATTAATTACATTGTAGTCGAGAACCGTTTTAAGAATGTGTATGGTTCGTATAACGAATAAGGGAAAACGAGAATAGACTATCTCTTAATCTAGCTATCTATTTATTTATTTATGTGTGTATATAATATTTGATGTATATTGTAAATTTAATAATGTGTATATACTTTTGTATATGGTTTTTTACGATATTACTTCCTTGTAATGGATTCGTAAATACCTCTTCAATGTTTTTACAAAAGTTACCTCCTTACATATAAATAATTCCCTTGAGACGGTTCCCGTAAGTAATCGTCAACTTTCCTTACATAAAACTAAGGTAAAATATTTACTCATCGGACTCCTACTTCAGAGACCGTGTTCCAGGGTACCCATAATCTCGATTAGTAGATTTAATTTCGCGGGAGAGTGTAAGAGTTTGACAGTTGAAAGAATAGCATTATTGGAGTGGTAAAGGCCGACTAAAGGTTGTCGACAAAAACAATAACAAGAGCTACAACAAAAGTAAAGGACGAGGGGTAAATGCATCTCTATAAAAGTCTTATTTAGACGGAAAATCGGTTCTAGTTAAACAGGAGGAAATTAAGAGTGGTTTACTATATTATGCTCCAACTGAGATAACATTATCCACGGTTTGAGACGACAGTAACTTTAGTGGATCCTTAGATCTTTCTGTGTGAGTACAACACACGGGTACACGTTCGTAAGATTAAATTAATCATACTAAACACTAACCCTTTAGACCCACAAAATTTCCCGGATAAAATTTCAAAATTACATTTAACTGTGTCAGTGATACCCTTTGTCATACCTTCAAGGAGTTTATAGATTTTTATGTCGACGGTATACTAGGTCGTTAGGGTGAGGACTCATACATAAGTATGTTTTGACATTAAAGTTTTCTAAGTACGTGGGGTCACAAGGGTCCAGCTCTGCACCTTCGTTGGATTTATAGATAGTTGTCTTCTTACCTATTTCTATCACACACATATGTGTGTGTGTGTGTGTGTGTGTGTGTGTGTGTGTGTGACCTTATGATGAGTCGGTATTTTTCTTACTTTATTACGGTAAACGTCGTTGTACTTACCTGGATCTTTAATAGTATGGTTTACTTCATTCAGTCTGTCCCTTTCTGTTTATGGTATACTATAGTAAATATACACTTTAGATTTTATACTTTCTTTACTTGAATGGATGTTTTGTTTTTGTCTGAGTGTCTGTAGCCTTGTTTAAAGGTAGGAACCGATTTATGGTGAGGGATAGATCAAAGGTATGTGTGGTTTTCTCCTTTTGTCTCGAAAAAAAAAAAAAAAATTACGTAAGTTAGTACCACTACCCCGAATGGAATTTTATCCTGATAGTCGGAATTCATGTAGGAATCACACCGGTCATCTTTAGATGAGTAAAGGAATTTTAAGTAAAGGAGTAGGTAAAAGGATGAAAGAGTGAAACTTGACTACTGACTGTATCTGCAAGACATCTTTTTATTCAGTTTAACTCTCTACTATAGATGTACCCAGATGGTGGTTTGAATGGTGTGGTAGAAAAACACACAAGTATACGAACTAGAAGTAAGCACACGGTAACTACCCCGAAGGTGAGTGTATGACTTAAGATGGGGAGAGTGAATTCCGGGAGTAAGTCCAGTACAAGAAAAAATTTCTCTAATAAAGATAATCGTATGTATAATATTATAACTATCCAGGATAAATTTCTTTTTCTTTTAAGAGAGAACTGAGGTACAGAAGGAGATCGTTAACGGAACAAAGAAACTGAAGTGACTTTTTGAAGAGTTCTCAATGAATAAGAGTGAGAGAAGTAAACGAGACATCAATGTAATAAAGGGACTTATAGGTTAAAAAGAGAACTTGGTTGAGATCAACCCAATAACAGAGACATGACTTTGTCGGAAAATGGACCAGGTGTTACTGGACAGGTAAAGGTTTAGACTTCAAGGTCACAGTCAGGAGTAAAACCGGGGTCGTCGTAAACTCTGTTATGTAGACAGGAAAGTGAACGTCGGTTGAAGAGGTGAGTCGAAGGTCTTGACGTGTAAGAAAACAAAGGGATGGAAAGGTCAATGTGGAAGAACCATAGTGACAACCGAGGAGGAGTGGTAGAATCTGTACTTTGAAGCCTTAAGAACCTAAAGATGTGATGAAAAAAAGAGAAACATGTAAATAAGTGTCTAGGAAAGTCAGTCAGAGTCGAATATTGGTTATACCGTTTTACTAAACGTTTAAAAACAGAGGTCGGAACGATGAAGGGACTTGAGTTGAGTCTATAGAGTAACGACTGAGCTGTGATAGGGAACCTGAGAGTACGACGACGACGACGACGACGACGATTCAGAGAAGTCAACATAGGCTGGGACACGCTGGGGTATCTACCGTCGGGTAGTCCGAGGGGACAGGGACCCTATACGACGACGACGACGATTCAGCGATCAACATATCATAATCGGTAGAGTCCGATAAACATACAAGTTTTGTTTCAGAACCGTCGACACCTATATACAGGTACTCCGGATGGAAGGACGTGGACCTGAGTCCCCCCTTCCCTCTCTTCTTGACCTTCGAAATCCGATTTTACTTCCTCTTTTTTCTACTTGGTCTTTACGTTCATTTCACACAACTTTGACTGATCTTTGGTATCTCATTGTATACTCGACGACGAGATCCTTGACGAAGACACAGAAGTGGATAAGTTTCCCCCAAAAAAGGAGAAGAAAAAAAAAAAAAAACTATTTATAAGGACTAAATAATTCGATTTTTATTTTCGATACTTTTCTATATTTATTTATTTAGAACTAAGGAAGGTTGTGGTGGATAAGAAGGAGATCGACGTAGAGTCATTGGACGTAGAACAAAGAAATACAACGAACCTTGGTTTTGGAACCGATAGAAAAAGAGGTGCGTCACGTAGGTCAGTTAGTCGTCTAAGACAACCGATGAGAAAATGATACGTAGAACTTAAATTCATGGTGGTGGGACCAGATTCGATGGTACCTGACGACGGTAATTGGATAGACTCGAATGGAAAGGGTGGTGAGAATGGGAAGTCAAATTGAAGGTGGACACCGACCTTTTGAGAATAATTATATCTTCTATATGGTGTAGTGAGGAGTCGAGACAGGAAGGGCCCCTAAGTCTGAGTGAATCTCATTTCCTTTTCAGTGACATACCTACCTGTTCTAGGAGGTAATAGACGGGGAAACACTAGAGACTGTGGAGGGAATGGTGAGAGGGGGAGGGAGTTGTCAGAAGTCGAAGGGAGGGGAAGGACGACAAAGAGTGGGAGTCTACACTATTCGTAAGAGAGTAAATTAAAGTGAGGAGAAGAGAAACAGACCTAAGAAAAGAACGTTTAGATCAAAATAAGGAGTGTCAGAAGTCCTGTTAAGTCTACAATGAAAGAGTTTTCGTGTAGGGATTAGTAAGATGTACTTGTAAATGGGACGAAAAATTTTTAGTGAATATCTATGGTTGTGTACTGTGGTCAGTTAAAAAGACATTCCCGGTCCAACCTTTATAAAATCCGAAACCTTCGGTCTCCAAAACACAGACGGTATTGACGAATTGAAATGTCACTTCCGTACCTGTACATCACTCTTTACCCGTACTGACATACGATTACTTTGATATTAATATGTTTATCCACCATCCGGTCCAAACTAGATACTCGGTATTAAACAATGCTACACAGAATATATCATGAATAAAGAAAGGATTTAAGTAGAAAATCTTACATTTGAGTAACCGTTTCTGCAGAGGTAAATTATCACTTTTCGCAATCAGTGAGTCAACACAGACTGAGAAACGTTGGGGTACTTGACATCGGGAGGTTCGAGAAGACAGGTACCCTAAAGGGTCCATTCTTATGACCTCACTCAACAGTAAAGGAAGAGGTCCCTTAGAAGGACTGACTCCCTAGTTTGGATCTAGAGGACGTAACGTCCGTCCAAGAAATGGTAAACTCGGTGGTCCCTCCGGGGGTAAATTATGTTCTACCAGTTAATTGTAAAATTTTATTTATGGCTTACACCGTATTTTTATGAAAAAAAATTAACAACGTAGAGAAAGACACTATAAGGCGGTACTCAACTAGTTATGGTTTCCCGTTATAAAAGTAGTAAGTTCTCCATTGATACTTAAAAACCCACCTTTAAAGTCGTCAAAGATGGTATCTTTACATAACATTTTTTTTTTTTAATCAATCACCAGTGACTATCTAAAAAATTTATTTTCATATTTTAGTTAAGAAACGTACAAAAGACCAATCCGTGTGATAATAACAAACCGTAGAAGTTTAACGAGAAAGAATTTTTTCTTTTTAACTTAACTTAGACTTAGGTTAACCTTTTATTCGACTAGATACAAATTACAAAATCTTGTTGTATTTTAATATTAATTTATAAACGTTATCGTTAGGTAAAAAGACTCTTTTCAACAAAAGGGAGATTTGTTCCTTTTGCCAGTAATAAAGATTAAATTATTTGGCATCTTCTACGTGTACTCGAGTCGGACAGTTCATGCGTAGTACGGACCTTTAGTTGGAGTCAGAACTATATCTACAAAGGTCACCTGCTAACGAGGTTTGTGGGAGTCTTAGGGTGACGGTACTTTAAGATTTAACAATCGAGTCTTTGTCTCCTTTGCGAATCCTCTGAATCGTTGGTTAGGATGATCAACACACATACCACTGACAAATTCAGTCCCAACGAAGGTTTCTATCCAAGTCTGATTTCGGATATTAAATGAGTTCAACTTAAAAAGTCATTGTATTTTCAAAAGTTAAAACATTGATCGGGACTTTGATTTCGTTTTACAAAAGAAGGACACCCATGAACTAAAATAAAGGATACACAAGGATTTAATACAAAAAAAATTTTTTTTCTGGAAGGACCACTAGGACTGTCTTCGACAATACTCTTCTACAGTTCTATTGAATAAAAGAATTTAAAGTATCTTTTGCACTCTTTACAAGTATCTGACACTCAAGGGTTCTGTGTTTTTATGAAGTCGTAAATTATGAAAGGTTCATAGTAGTCGGTAGTCAATTTATCAAAAATAAACGATAATCTAGTAATAAGTATTCTTGTATTTTATTCTTAATCCTTTTTCTAAAGGAAGAACTATTTTTCGACAGAAACGAAGTTTTCACACCGTGTTTTCTTTTTATTTATTTATGTGTCTTAATAGGTTTTATTAACTTAACAAAAGAGTAGAGTTCCACGACAAGGGGTACCGGTGAAAACCTTTTAATTTCGATGAAGAGAACGTGACAGAGACTTGCATTTTTAAGAGATAGATCCGGAACCTAATAGTAGAATATGAAAAGATTTTTGTTTGTAGGTGAGAGAGTCAAATATTATGTATAAAGATTTCCTTTTATTTGTGTAAAGTAAGTCTACAAACACTTTGGTTGTGTCTGTGACAGTAGGTTTCTCGTCTTAAATACCCTTTTTTTTTTTTCTCTTTTCTACCAAGACCCTAGAAAGTTTAGGGTTTCCTTCTCTTTCTGTGTATAGTGAATCGTTTTTAAGGGTGGTCTTTATTTATGTGTACATAAACTCTGTTGCTTTTCGACTTACTTCGGGTTTTTGTTATCTGTCTATTCCTCCAAATCTACTCACTTTTGATAAAAAACAACAAATATAATATTACAATGTAGATCTAAGACCCCCGTTAAAAGGTCGCTATTTAAAAATTTGAAACCAGTTTATACTCTCAGTAAATTCTATAAATGATAAAATTATTTACAACCGAATTACTCCCGGTGGTTACACAATTTTACGGAGTCTTAATTTTATACACGAAGTCAAAGACCAAAAACAAACTCTAAATAACTACTCTTTTTCGAGTACAATCATAAGACTTCTTTCCATCGTGTATACATGTTCTTCTCGACCATTTCGGTGAAACCTTTCGGAGAACAGTTTTACAAGAAACGTCTACATCCAGTGGTGGTCGACCTGTCGGGTGAACGTGGGAACCTGATCCCATGTCTGACCGTTAATCGATAGAAAGTCGTTCAAATCAGATTGAACTTTATTTCTTGTATGTCTTACAATATTTGAAAAAGAACCACGTAGAGTTTATTAGGATTTCCAATTACGTTAAGATGTGTTCTTTCTTTCTTTCTATCGTGATTCAGTACAACCTGAGAACGTTAGGGTACTTGATATCGGACGGTCCGAAGAGACAAATACCCTAAGAGGTCCGTTCTATGATCTCACCCAATGGTAAAGGAAGAGGTCTACTTGAAGGACTGGGTCTTTAACTTGGGTTCAGAGGGTGTTACGTCCGTCTACGAAATGGTTGACTCGACATACCCTTCGGGTTAAGATACGTTTTAAGATTTATTTAGAAAAATTGAACTGTTTATTAGGATTTGAAGGTATTTTGACTTTACCTGTGTGTGTGTTTTCGATTACTTAAAAGTATTTCTTTTTTATGATTGTACTCCTGAAATAGAGTCGTACAGACTTTTAAATGATATTTAAATGATATAAATGATTTTAAGTAATATTATTAGTTTAGACTCCTCAATCTTGTTCCTACGTGTCTAGTCACTTTGTGTTATCTCTCGGGTTCTTATGTATTCTTTAACCATATACTATGTGCATACTACTCATTCTTTTATACAGTAGTCGTTTTTTTTTGACGTTTTTTAAAATTTTTTCATACTGATCATCCCTTTTTCTAAAAAGTAATAGAAAAACTAAGAACGAAAAATTAATGGGTAGTACTTATAAGGGAATACTTATAAGTGTTTGTATTTATTTACCAATACCTTTAACTAGTTAATAAACCCTCTTTTTTCGTTTATAATGATTACTATTGAGATTCACGTAATATTTCAATTTATAATTTTTAGGTTTCGTCTTTATGGTTTCGAAACTCTTTTACATTTATTTATAAAATTACGAAATATACCTTTTCGAGTGTTTCTTTTTTAATAATTTAAGTCAATAAATGTTTAAGTCATGACAGTTTTTAAATGTACATACCCAAGTTTATTATAGGGATTATATATTACTTGAGAATACCTGAACTGTCATTGTATAGTGTACGGTTTAATTTGACCCTTTCTTAATGTTTACCCGTCAAGTTTCTTTCTTAAATTTACAGACAATTCATTTCTTTAGTTATAAGAGGGATTATTCGTTTCTTACTTTAATTTTTATTCTTTTTAAAACGAATATTTTTTAATTTTTATAGATACATGAGTTACTGTTATGACTCTCGACGTTTTACCTCACTTTCTTGTGACTATTCAACAATTTTAATATTTAACCATTTATAAAAGGTCTTCTTTCTATGTGTCTATTTTGTAAATTCCTTTTAGTGTTGACTTTATTGAATTTCCAGGTTGTTTTTCATTTACCAGTAAATAATAATTTATGTATTAGTAATCGTTCTGACACGTAAACTTATTATAAAGTATTGTTTTATAAGTACTACTCAATAAATTTTTGTTCGTCGTTTTAGTATACGTTATACTAGGGTGAAACAATTATCTGTGTAAAAGTGTCCTTTTTTTTATGTTTTTATCTATTTATATAATGAATGTTAAACAAATAGTAAAGTCTAAACGGAATAATAGAACCATAAAGGGTCTTATGAGGTTTCCGAGATACCCTAGGTATCCCAGTGTTTCTCAGTCTGTGCTGACTCACTGATTGTGAAAGTATTCTCTGCCAGGGACAGACATTCCGCGAATGTTAAAGTGAGGTGTGTTCCAATAAGTATTTTCTTTTAAGTTCATATTTACTCTCCTGTATAAGTTTATAGTTTTATCCCTTATTAAACATAAAACTTTAAGTCTCCGATCACCTAATCTCACTCGTTCCTTCTCACAGTCCCGACTCAGAACTTCCTTCTATTCTTAAACAACCTACTCTTTTCTGTCCACTATCTCTGAACTCTCCCCTGTGAGTCCCGTCCTACACTGAAAAGGTTCCCTGCTACTGTTGTACACAGACTGTTATATGACAAGAAGTATAAGAAATATAAAAGGTACCAGTAAATTTTCAACAGACTATAGATCTTTTGATTGTCTTTATACAATGATTAAAAAGTTTGCCTCATAAACTTTTGAAAGTAAAAGACTGTTTCTAAGATCTCATTGGAAAAACTGTTTCTCAGTTTTGAGTGTAATTTTTAACTGTTACTGTCTTTCTCTTTCTGTTTGTGGCATACTGTAGTGAATGTCCACCTTAGATTTTATACTGTGTTTACTTAACTAGATACTTTGTGTCTGAGTGTCTATATCTCTATATCAACGGTTCCGCCCCCAGCCCCTCTCCAGCTGCCCCTCCCTCCCTAACCGTCAAACCCTAATCGTCTACGTTTGACCATAAATATCTTACCTATTTGTTGTTCCAGGATGACATATCGTGTCTCTAGGACCCTTTGGGACATTACCTTTTCTTATAGTTTTTCTCATTTTTTTTTTTTTTCTGTTTACTCCATAAATTTACGTTCTCGTAAGATTTTAAAAAAGTGTTAATATCTATCTGTTGTTAAAACCGAGACCCTGAGATAGATTTAAGGAATTTCTGTGTACCTTGCTAGATAATGATTTCTCATCGACACTTCTCGTTCTGAGCATATACACGACACGTCCTTTTCTATTTTGAAAGGGTGCTGGATTTCTCTGACTTCTTACTGGTGTCTACCAAATATGGTCTTTTCGACCTTTTTAATATACTTCAGAACACTTTTTAGAATCGAACCTTTTTTTTATTTTCCCTCGTTTATTTATTCTCCAGTAACCGTTGGAGGTTTAATTTCCTCCAGAGGTTCTTAGTCGGAGAGACTCTAAAATTGTATACCTGAAATTTAGTGTTCCTAGACCCTCTCTACTCTAAGTTTTATTCAAGGTTTAGGGATTCGAAATAATAGGACAACAATGTGTGATCTCTCTGAATACCCTCGGAGAGGGTATTTACAAAACTGACATCATTTCTTTACTGAACAAGAACGATCTGGAATATTATTCCTTCACTACGTAATACGGTCCTTCTCACGACTCATTTACCACCCACTGGTCCTGCGATCGACAGGACCATAGATAGTATCCCTTTACCGTAGCTTATGAACTGAACTGACTCAAAAGTGAACGTCTTGGACATCAAATTTTCTGTCACTAACGTCGATCTTATTGTGTTAGTTAAAATTCGCCTGACACTTTTAGAACAAGTCAACATATTTAGTCTAACAAGTTTTTATCCTCTAAGGTCAACTTAAGTATTTTGAGACTTGTTACTTTATGAGATATCTGATGGTCCTTTTCGGATAGCCAAGGACCCCAGTATCTAAGACGGAATAATCTCGGTTTTCAGAGGGCCGAACGGGGGAAAAAAGAAAAGAAAGGGAAAAACTGAAATGTCTAAAAATTACAATTATAGTTGGGGGAAATAAACTATTATTATGGTAAGAGTCCAGTTTACGTTAGAGTGTATTCGGAACTCCACTTTTTTATAAAATAAAGATCCTGAAGGGTTCACTGAGTCACTATTTCTTAGGTGGACGTGACGTCCTCTACGTCCTCTGTTCCCAAGCCAGGGACCCAGCCCTTCTAGGGTGCCTCCTCCCGTACCGTTGGGTGAAGTCATAAGAACGGACCTTTTAGGGTACCTGTCTCCTCGGACCACCCGATGTCAGGTACCCCAACGTTTCTCAGTCTACTCGTTTATCATCAAACTTCATTTACTATTGAGACACTCTATACATCGTAAAATGTCTTCTTTAAAGTCCGTACTTTCTTTGATTCAATGAACAGTCTCTACTCTGTTGATGCACAGTCTCGACCTTTGACTTGGGTCAGCGGGTGCGACCTCAGACGGAGAATTCTTCGACAGGAGACGGAGGAGGTTGGACTTCCTCGATTTTGGGTCAACCCCTTTTCTTGTTCAATCGTGGAAGATTTATTCGTGAGTCTTCCTAGTTACAGTAATCCTTTTTTTTTCTTATTCATGCAACTTAAGGGTAGTCTTTAATACCTTTGACTCCGTGTTGGTTTATTGTTGAATAATCTTTTTAGGTGTAAAATTTTTAGTGAAGTTTTAAAGTCTCTACAAAACACATTAACTTCTACGTTGGAGTTTAATAGTCACGAACGAGGAAAATACCATTTACTACACCTTCGTTACCGTGTTAAAACAAGTGAGGGACAATTACTTTTACGTTAAAATTTTTGTGTTCAAAACGTATCCCCTTCTAAAATTCTCTAACACTAATTCTGTCGTGTGTGACTTCAATCGACCCGACTCGTCTTAGTACCAGGGTTCTGAATAACCGATACTGTACAATAAAATCAGTAACGACACAGGACTTACGGGTCTTTTCCTCGACTGTGAATTATTTGCCCATTATTTTCAAATAACTTAAAAATCGTGAATTAAGTAAAAAAAGGTCTTTTACCTTTGAACCAGAAAGAGAGTGTCTGTGTGTGTGTGTGTTAGTTCTGAAAATTCATATCACGTCGTACAGTTGAAACAAGAAAAAGAAAGAGTCAGCAAAAACTCTTATTGACTAAGAGGACCCTATCATTATAAACATCTTGTCGTAATTTCGATACAACTCTTATAAAATTGGGATCTAAGCTACTCGTACTCATTCTTTAAGTATAAAACTTCAGATTTCCTCGACAAAACGGATAAAACTAGTGTAATTTACTTTATGTATAAAGTGAGGTGAGATACCAGGGTACCTGGACAGACTAGTTTTACAGAAATTGATTGTAAATAAAAAGACTTTTTCTTTTTTTTTTTTCAACTCCTTCACGAACCTACGGTAGAGTCTCAGGGTCACTTCCAGTGTCAGGGACTCGGTTGGAGACTATAGACGAGAAGACTCGTGACCGTCGTAAGTTATGTTTTGATTTTTAGCATTTTTCTTTGATTTATAAAGTTTCGTAGGTATTGGCGGTATTACTTATTGACTGTATTACAGATCGGGACCCAGTCCTTCTAGGGAACCTCTTCCCTTACCGTTGAGGTCGTACGAACGGACCTCTTAAGACACCTGTCTCCTCGGACCGTCCGATATCAGGTACCCCAGTGACGTCAAAAAACAAAAACAAAAAAATTTATACCTTCTGTCCTTTTAACTTTCAAGATAAATCATCTTGTATGCAATTGAAATTCCGAAAAATACCTCGGGATGTGGTTTCAATGTCCTATTTTTAGAGACCTTGACTGGTTCTGGGTATCATTGACAACGTACTCGAGGCATAGATTTGGGCCGTCAAGGGACTGGGGTATGATACATTTTATGGGTGGTATGATAGGTGGGATGTCGTAGGATTGGTTAGTGAAGTACAGTGGTAAGGTCATCCTTAACAGACAGAACTCCGATATTTTTAACCGACGTTCGGACACTTTCGCAAGTCGAGACGCAACTCGTCCGGACGACAAGATTGTCACAGAGGGTTAGATTACTTGAAGTAAGAGGAGAGTAAGACGGAGTTCAGACCTTTAGGAAAAGGTCGGATTCGTACCTGGACCTGTAACAACTGACGGATAAGTTTAAACGTAAAAGAAAAATAACGTTAAGGTTAGTATTAATTTGATCAGTTAAGGAGAGTTTGATGTTCTGACTCAAGGCAAGATAGGAGTGAAATAATGATCGTTCGACTTGTTAAATCGTGTTTATTAAACTTGAAGAAGTTGGAATGAAAGAAGTATAAATTGATTCTGTCGACCTTATCTTTTAAGGATTTCCGGAAAAATCAAGATTTTACAATACTCAAAAGTCCGATTACTGTTTTTACTCTAGATTTTCTACATGACACAATATTTGTGAGTAATTTACAAAACAAATAAGTTATTACTACCAGTTATACATAACTCGGTCCGTGAAGAAATTGTGAAGTACATATATTTGTGAAAATTAGGAAGGTCATAGAAGTATTCTATTCGTGACGATCATAGGACTAAAATATTTATTCTTTTCTTTTCGTGTCACTAGCGTTTCGATCACCGGTCCGTAACATCTACTCTAAGTTTGGGTCCGGTAGACCGAGTCTGGGGTACACAACTTCGTGAGACAGACATTAAGAGGATCTCGTTTAAGGTTTTGTGGGCAGGACAAGGTCTGTTCCTTTCTGGGGTGGGGACCGGTGGGGGCGACAACCATACCTAAGGTAATTACGTCTTACAGTACAAAAGACTCTTTACGAAAAAGACCATCTCTTTTCATCAAACTTTCAATTTCAACTAAAAAGGGGCTCTCGTACGTACGTACGAGTCAGTATAGGTTGGAGAACACTGGGGTACCTGACATCGGGTGGTCCGAGGAGACACGTACCTTGAGAGGTCCGTTCTTGTGACCTCATCCAACGGTAAACGAGGGGGTCCCCTAGAAGGACTGGTCCCTAGTTTGAACACAGAGGACGTGGAGGATGTAACGTCCGTCTGGACCCTTCGAGTAAGGGGTCTGTCACTGTATGTATAGGGGTTTGAGATAGAAAGTCCATAAAAGAGACCGAAAATGTAATACATGGACCAACCCCTAAATTTTCGTTACGACTATATTTTTATTAAACAAGAAACACAGTTCTGTACGTCTTTACTTACGACGCATTAATGGAGTTAGGATATCTCTGTGGTAATCTTCTAAGAAACTTTTATGCTCATGACCAAAAAATTTTACACTAACGATAAACAAGACCGGTTCGGATAATATTTTAGACCTGATCCACTTCCTCTTTTTAACACGACTGTCGTTCACGCGTAAGGACATTCATATAATCACACATGTACACACATAAATATTTATACTTACTGATTTTTATCATCCGCAGTCGATTTCACAATCGGATAATAGTCGTTCAGGATTCCTCTTTTATTTAATCATTCTAAAATCGATAGATATATACAAACTTTTGCACATACACGAATGACTCCGTTCAAGTATTCCAGATTAAGTCTCGTTCAGTTTTGGTACAACTTAAATGAGACATTGTTGTCTGCACCCGAAGACGGTAATACTATGTCCTGGTCTCCCGATACTTTCTTGTCGCTACGACCAGTAAGAGACCCCCATTTAATGTCCACCTTTAATTTCTCGACGGATTAGAGAAGAGGTGGAGGTAACACCCGTCCGGTACTAGGACGACGACGACTTACCTTCATACTTACCATCTTCATCCCCTTTGAAGTCTACCATTACTTTCTTCGATACACGGAGTGGGGTGTGAAGGGTTTCTTCCGTTTATGTAAAAGATGACCCTTTTCGTACATTTTTCTTATTTAATACTTAGTATTTGGTTCTAGTATAGTAAGTATTGACGGTTGATTTCGTAAAGCTAATTTTTCTTTTGGAACCGTTACTGGATCTCTAATAGTATGACTCACTTCATTCAGTCTGTTTCTCTTTACAACATACTGTAAGGAATATACACCTTAGATTTTTGTTTACTATGTTTACTTGAATAAATGTTTTGTCTTTGTCTGAGAGTCGGAGTTTCTTACTTGAATACCAAGGGTTCTCCTTTCCTCATCTCCCTCCCTCTCGATCCCTCAAACCCTACCTGTACATGTGTGCCGATATAAATTTTACCCATTGGTTGTTCTTGGTTTGATATTGTGTCCCTCGAGACGAGTCACCATACACCGTCAGACCTACTCTTTCCTCAAACCCCTCTTGCCTATGTAATTATACATTCCGACTCAGGGAAAGAACAGGTGGACTTTGATAATGTTGTAACAATCAACCGATATAAGGTTATATTTTACTTTTCAATTTTTTATTTTTTCTCTCTCTTTGTTTCCTTTTTTTCTTTTGGAATCGTTATAACTCAGTTTTATACGAAGGAGAGAACTGTAAAATCATTGTATTGTAGATTAATAGAAATAATAGAATCGCTTACATATGTTATACTTTTGTCACACCCATGAGTTATCGAAGATTATTTATAAAATTAATTATATGATAGTCAATACTAAATAATATTACGAAAGTGAGAAGACCCAATAAAGGAAGACTGATTGTAAAATATTTCCCTTTTTTTTATGGTCTCCCGAGTTCTGGTATATGTCATACTAAGGTAAATGTACTACATGTTCTTTCATTTTAATTAGATGTGATATCTCCGATCTATTCTCGAACCTTCCAATAGAACATTTGCTACCTACGTGTCTTCTCCAAAGATCCCAAGAACATTTCAAGACAAAGAACTTGACCAACGACTTATGGACCTACACAAATTAAGTAGTCCGAAAGTACTATTTATGTATAAACCATATATACGATATGAAACTTTCAATTTTTTTTATTTAAAATAAGGATACGTGATCATTGATAGTCTTTAGTATGAAAAATTTTTTGTAAGAAATGTGGATAATCTGTCCGATTAAAATTTTTAACCGGTATAGTTCACGACTATTTCTATCCCCTGTAAACCTTAAAAATACGTAACGTCAATCCTTACGTTTTATCATGTTAAACCCTCAAAGAATATTTCATGTACCGGGTCGTTAGAGTGAGGATCCATAAATGTGATCCCTTTATTTTTTAATATACACCTACTTTTCGATATGTGTTTACAACTATCGTCGTAATAAGTGTTAGTGAGTTTTGATCTTCGTTGGTTTTATAGGGAGTTTTCCGCTCACGTATTTATTTACGACCACATAAATATGTTACTTTGTGAGGAGTAATTAAAAAATTTTAGATGTACACATTACTGTGTCTATTTAGGGATTACGGACTGGGACTCATTTTCTTCAGTCGGAGTTTTCCCATGTGTGATACTAATTTAAGCATACTGTAAGACCTTTTCCGTTTTGATGTCACTACCTTTTATCTATCCATTCTCAATCTTCATTTACCCACACTGATGTTTTTTCGTCGTACTCCCTTCGACTTGCCCACTATCTAAATGAAGACGTAATAATAATACCTCTACTAATTCGTTTAAATCTGTAATTTTGAGTCTACTGTTGGTACGTGGTGGGTTTAAAACTTTAAATAATATATTTATAAAATTTTATTAATCTTTATTTCATTGGAATGATTACCGCTGTTTTTATAGTTCACGGATCCTTATTTAGATTGTTTTCTCTTCGTTCGGATGACCTCTTTTATTATATATTACAAAAGACTTTCTATAATCTCATACATTTAATTCCCTTTCCATATATTTACCAAGTCTTCTAAGTCATAATATTTCTAGACTTCACAGTGGTTTAACTAGACTTCTTAATCATGAAAGGATTATTTTTATGGTTTACCGTTGGGTCAGGTCATGAGAACGGACCTTTTAGGGTACCTGCCTCCTCGGAACATCCGAAGTCAGGTACCCCAGTGTTTCTCAGCCTGTGCTGACTCGCTGAAGTAAAAAAGTAAAGTCCTAAAAAAAAAGAATAAACTGTTCTACCAATTTTAAATGTACCGTCTCTTTACCAACTTTTTATTCGGTTAAACAAAATTTATTTTATTTTAATTATTTGAGTAAAATAAACATTTATTTTGTTATATTTCGATACCATTGTTTCTGACTTATAACTACGTCTAAATATTTCTCTTATCATCTTGTTATATTATTCACATGTTTTCTAGAGTACATATATCTACTTAATATTCTCTTACTTTAACGTATTAGTCTCCTTTTTCATATCTAGAAGTTATTTTCTCAATTCCCGTTATTTAAACAGAGGAATGACAGTACTATTGTTCCTACCTATTTTAGTGAAACATTTTCTTGTTTCAATCTCCTGATGTGATAGACTGAAGTTCTGAATAATGAATTTCGATGTTATTAACTCTCTCATAACATAAACACAGTTCTATCTGTTTATCTGGTTACCTTGTTCTGCCTCAGCTGTTTACCTACGTATCTAGATATACGATTTAACTAAATACTGTTTGGACGTTTCCGAAGATTACTTCTTTCCTGTTAGAAAAGTTGTTTCCCACGTCTTTGTTATCCTGGAGATATAATTTTTTTTTTCTTACTTGAAGTTAGGAATTAAAAGTCGGTATTTGTTTTTCATTGAGTTTTACCTGGTAGTCAAGTCAAGTCAAGTCAGCGAGTCAGCTCAGGTTGAGACACACTGGGGTACTTAGTGTCGTGCGGTCCGGAGGGACAGGTAGTGGTTGAGGGTCTCAAATGGGTTTGAGTACAGGTAGCTCAGCCACTACGGTAGGTCGGTAGAGTAGGAGCCAGTAGGGGAAGAGGAGGGTGGGAGTTAGGAAGGGTCGTAGTCCCAGAAAAGGTTACTCAGTCGAGAAGTGTAGTCCACCGGTTTCATGACCTCAAGGTCGAAATCGTAGTCAGGAAGGTTACTTGTGTCCTGACCAGAGGAAATCCTACCTGACCAACCTAGAGGAACGTCAGGTTCCCCGAGAGTTCTCAGAAGAGGTTGTGGTGTCAAGTTTTCGTAGTTAAGAAGTCGTGAGTCGAAAGAAGTGTCAGGTTGAGAGTGTAGGTATATATTGATGACCTTTTTGGTATCGAAACTGATCTACCTGGAAACGGTCGTTTCATTACAGAGACGAAAAATTATACGATGGATCCAACTAGTATTGAAAGGAAGGTTCCTCATTCACAGAGAATTAAAGTACCGACGTCAGTGGTAGACGTTACTAAAACCTCGGGGGGTTTTATTTCAGACTGTGACAAAGGTAACAAAGGGGTAGATAAAGGGTACTTCACTACCTTGGTCTACGGTACTAGAATCAAAAGACTTACAACCCGTAATTCGGTTAAAAAAGTGAGAAGAGAAAGTGAAAGTAGTTCTCCGAAAAATCAAGGAGAAGTGAAAGACGGTATTCCCACCAGAGTAGACGTATAGACTCCAATAACTATAAAGAGGGTCGTTAGAACTAAGGTCGAACACGAAGAAGATCGGGTCGTAAAGAGTACTACAGATAAATTTCGGATTTAGATATTTAGAAGATCTTTTTTTTTAACATCCTTTCTTTGAAACCTTGGGATTTAATCCGATATTAAATAATTTATACTGAGGTTTGTGTGTTATGTATCTTGTTTGACTATCTGACCTGGAGTAGTTTTAGTTTTTATAGACTTGACACCACAACCTCCTCTGAGAACTCTCATGGAACCTGACGTTCCTATAGGTTGGTCAGGGAAGACTTCCTCTAGTTGGGACCCTAAAGAAACTTTCCTTACTACGATTTCGACTTTGAGGTCATAAAACCGGTGGAGTACGCTTCTCAACTGAGTAACCTTTTCTGGGACTACGACCCTTTCTAACTCCCACCCTCCTCTTCCCCTGCTGTCTCCTACTCTACCGACCTACCGTAGTGGCTGAGTTACCTGTATTCAGACCCATTTAAGACCCTCAACCACTACCTGTCCCTCCGGACCGTACGACGCTAAGTGCCCCAGCGTTTCTCAGTCTGTACTGACTCGTTGACTTGACTTGACTTGAGTAAGAAACTTTCTCTCATCTTATTTTTACATTCGGTTTCTGAACAAAGGTCTGTAAATGTTGAGAGTTTTGAATTTACAGTAAATTTTACATATGTAAACTTGTCTATGATGTCTTTTATTCTATATGTTTACTATGTAATTTTCTACGAGTTATAACGACAGGTGATCCCTGTACCTTTAATCTCTATGTATTTCCATAGTGATGTGTAGATAATTTTGTAGTTTTTTTTAGAATTTTGACTGGTACAGTTCACAACCGTTCTGACACTTCGGTGACCTTACGAGTCTATGATGACGACACTTACGTTTTACTGTGTTGGCGAAACCTTTTATTAAATTGTAAAATTTAATTTTCCGCGAACGAGGAACCTTCTTTTCGATACTGTTTGGATCTGTCGTATAATTTTTCGTCTCTGTAATGAAACGGTTGTTTCCAGGTAGATCAGTTTCGATACCAAAAAGGTCATCAGTACATACCTACACTCTCAACTTGATACTTCTTTCGACTCGTGGCTTCTCAACTACGAAAACTTGACACCACAACCTCTTCTGAGAACTCTCAGGGAACCTGACGTTCCTCTAGTTTGGTCAGTTAAGATTTCCTTTAGTGAGGTCTTATAAGTAACCTTTCTGGCTACGACTTCGACTTTGAGGTTATGAAACAGGTGGACTACGTTTATTGACTGTGTAAACTTTTCTGGGACTACGACCCTTTCTAACTTCCGTCCTCCTCTTCCCCTGTTGTCTCCTACTATACCAACCTACCGTAGTGACTGAACTACCTGTACTCAAACTCATTGACCCTCAACCACTACCTGTCCCTTCGGACCGTACGACACCAGGTACTCCAATGTTTCTCAACCTGTACTGACTCACTATTGACTTAAGTTATTTTAATTTGTACATAGATAGTATACTAACTCCGTAAGGTAAGGATCCATAAATAGGTTCTCTTTATTTTCGTATATAGTTTTGTTTTTGTATACGTGTTTACAAGTATCGTAGAAGTACACAATATCGATTTTTGATCTGTGTTGGGTTTACACGTAGTTGTCAACTTACTTACTTATTAAACATCATTTATGTATGTTAACTTAAAATGAATCGGTTTCTTATTTTACTTGAGTAATATATGGTATTGTCATCTATTTAGAGTTTTATTAATGCAACTTACTTTGTTTGGTTTGTTTTTTCTTATGTACCACATGTTAAGGTAAAAAGATTTTCGGATCTTTTATGTTTTATTAGATGTCATATCGTTCTTCCAGTCACGAACGGACCCTTATCTCCTCCAACCTTGTCCTACGTTCCCTATCTAATGTCTTCTCATATTCCCTTAAATTCCACAAAATCATATAAATAATAGGACTAAAACAAATACTAAAGGGTGTCCACGTATACAATTTTAAATAGTTTAGTATGAGACGTAAGTAAAAGAGAAAACCGACGTTCCTCGGAACACGTTAAGTACCCGAGACAAAGAGGTGTCGTACACCCTAGAATCAAAGACCTGGGCCCTAGTTTGGGTACAGGAGGGGACGTAACCGTCCGTCTAAGAATTAGTGACCTGGTGGCTCCTCCAAGGGACATATGCAAAAGATAACGACGTATTGGTTAACAGTGTTTGGATCACCGAATTGTACTGTGATTAAATTATAAAGTGGTAAAGGTACCCAGTCTTCAGGATCAGTTTCATACCCAATTTACCCAGTTCTAGAGTGGTCCGAATTTACTTCCACAGTCGATATTGACAATAGAGTAACTTTTTGACCCCAGATTCTTAAGTCACGGAACACCAACATTCTAATTCTAGAGACAAAAGAATGACCTACAGTTGGTCCCCAAGAGAATCGAGGATCTCTGACTCTCAAGATCAGTGTACCGGAAAAGTGTGTATCTATGAAGAAGTTTCGTTAGTCCTCTTAGAGAGATGTCAGACAGAACTATCTCAGAAGACATCGTATTAGAGTCGTACTACTAGAGTAACGTAAGTGTCCAGGGCGGGTTTGAGTTCCCTCCTAAAAATCAGTCGCCCCGATGGTATGATTTACGGTATCGGACCTACCGAATTTGGTGTCTTTAATAAAGAGTGTCTTGGTCTCTGACCCTTCAGGTTCTAGTCCCGACTAAACCAAGGACTACTCTCGAGAGAAGGACCGAACGTCTACCAACGAAAAATGACACAGAAGTGAATCGACAAGAGGAGAGAGAAGGAAGGAGAAGAGGATTCCGGTGATTAGGGTGGTCCGCCAAGGGTAGGAATCCCGGATTAACTTATGATTAATGAGGGTTCCCTGGGTAGAGGTTTATGGTAGTGTAATCCCCAATCTTGAAGTTGTATACTTAAAACACCTCTGTGTAAGTCGGGTATTGTCTCCCTTAATATATCCCAAAAGTGTGATTCTTCATCTTAGAACCTCGGTAGTCTCTCCCGACAGATGATGTATAAGAGATTTATGTATGTCAAATACAGTTGTTTTTTGTAGTTATATTTTTTCTTATTTAATATATTCCCCTTCTTTTAATCTAATTGGAGTCTGAAAAACTTCATTACAAAATAATGAATTATGTTTTAGAACGTTATGTTTTATGTCTCGTTATAAAATCTATGAGTTTCTTTCTTATAGACTCGATGTCTAAAATATGGAGTATTTTGAGTATAAGTTTATATATCCCGTGTTCGTTTAAAAATAGTTGTACGTGTTGAGTCCCTTATAACAAAGATAAACGAAGTAATCTTTGGATGATGTCTTACATGCAATCTGTTAGTTTTACTTATCTTTTAATAGTCGTAATCTCGTCTACTACTCATAATTTGTATATGTCATCAATGAACATCTTGATTGTCACTCTTTTTTTCTTCTCTCATATTATACACTACAGAAATGAAAATTCATTCTGTCACTTCAATATTTTTTAACCCAAATTACATATTTTGTAAAAGTTTTTTATCAAAAATTTAGGAATCGTTAAAAATTAGCATTACCAAAATCATACGATAAAATTCTGATAAGAGAAACATTGTGTCCTATTTGATTATCCCACTAATACGATTTAAGAGTAAAATGAAAGAGAACATAAGTATTCTTGACCCTATGAACTATACCTTCTTTCACCAATGTCAATTCATTTTTGTTTATTTGTATTGGGTCAAATACGTACGTAGGTACGAGTCAGTGAAGTTAGAACAGACTGAGAAACGCTGGGACACCTGGAGGTTCTGAGGAGACAGGTACCCTAGGAGGTCCGTTCTTATACCCCTAGGTCCCCTAGAGGGTCCCCTAGACGGACTGGGTCCCTAGGTTGGACACAGAGAATTCAGAAGACGTAACCGTCCACTCAAGAAATGGTAATCACGGTGGACCCTTCGGGGGATCTACGGTCATTGTGGGGGTTCAACACTGTTAGTTTGTAACGATTTCACTCCCCATCCGTTTTAATGAGGATCAGTTCTAATTAACTAGATCTTTTTCGTGTACAATGAAGACTACAAAAGGATGACGGATCTTAAATCGACATATCATCAGGTTGTTACATTGTTCGACCTATCGGTACGGGTAGATTTTCGACCTTTAAGATGACATTCTTTCTCTCTCTCTCTCTTACTTACAAACCCCCTTTGATCATCAGAGACGTAGATAAAGTCCGTACACCTGGTAGTTTAAAGACTTCAGGGTAGAGTACAGACTCTATGGTCGTGTCTTATGTGTTACCCCAACCGAAACCTCTCCTCTCTTGTTCCCACCAGTGGTCCTCCTTAAAGACCCCAGGAGTCGGTCTTAAGTTTTAGATATAGATCATGTACTAAATTTTGTCTTCTTTCTTTTTTTCTCTTTCGACCAATCTCTAGACTCCCTTAGGGTCAAACGGTGGGTATCGGGTTGGGAACTTCACTTCTTAATCTAGTCAAAATATATTCTCAAAAATTTTTAAGTTGAACGTTATTTCAATCGAACCGAAGAGGAATTCGGAGGGTCTTGTTTTGGTTTTTACTTCGTGGTGTGGGTGTGTGGAAGGGTGTGGACTTGAAGTCCACCTTTATATAACTATACTAAAAGATCTGATCACATATATTTACACACATACGTGTGTGTATACAGATACACATATATGTGAGTCCCAAAGGAGCCACCGAGTCACCATTTCTTGGACGGACGTTACGTCCTCTGTGTCTTCTATGGTCAAGCTAGGGACCCAGTCCTTCTAGGGAACTCCTCCCGTACCGTTGGGTGAGGTCATAAGGACGGACTTCTGGGGTGTCGTCTCCTTGGACCACCCGATCAGGTATCCCAGTGTCTCAGCCTGTGCCGACTTCGCTGACTCATGTGTGTGTGTGCAAGTGTGAGCATATTTTTCTAAAGGAGGGAGAAGATGAGAAGAAATGTTTCCCAGGAGACCGATGTACTAGGACGGTTCTGTTAGTTTTCTCAATCAACACGGATTAAGGAACACGTCCTAGCTCAAGGAATGGTGACTCGAGTCCGTAGAGGAGTATACTGCACTGTTAATCCGAGATGTGGGATACTAGTGTGTCGGAACCAAAGGGTAAGGATATTCCTTTAAAAGTCCCCTCCCCCCTTGTGTAGATATGAGGAGGTATTTTGTCGTAAACACTCCGAACTCCGTCAGATTTAGATTTGAATCTCTCTTTTTTTAAGATTGAAACGTTTCTGTCTCAATTTGTTAAATATAATAATTTCTTTTTGGAATTGTGACGTTAAACTTCAATGGTGTAAACCAAAGGAGTGACTTAAAGTCTCAAAGAGATTCTCCTTGGTGACCTCTTCCTTTACCGTTGGGTGAGGTCATAATAACGGATCTCTTAGGGTACCTGTCTCTAGGTATCACAATGTTTCTCAGTCTATATACTGACTTCGTTGAATCCTGGTTGTCTGATTCTCATTCTCCCACGCCCGTCAACTAGAAGGATATAGACGTGACCCTTCTCGAGAGGTGTTTCCGTTTAAGGAGGTAGCCGTGGTCTTCTACTTGTTCTCAGTGATGAGAGGTCAACTTTTCAAAAGGTTTGTGGGTGACTTTAGGTCTTCGGTACCTCGTGAGCTGTAAAATCTTATTCCGAAGATAACTTGTTTATCTTAAACCAGTGTGTCCAAACGGTTTTACGGTACACTAAACACGTAAGGATTATGGAGGATTATGGATTATGGACTGTCTTACACCAGGTGACCTCTTCCCTTACCGTTTGGTGAAGTCATAAGAACGGAACTCTTGGGGTACTTGTCATACTTTTCCGTTTTACTATCCTATGACTTTCTCCTTGAAGGGTCCAGTCATCCACGGGTTATACAATGACCTCTAGTCACCTCTTTATTGAGATCTTTCTTACTTCCCTACCTCGGTTTCGTTTTTGTTATGGGTCGACACCTACACTGACCACTATTTTCGTTCCAGGTTACGACATTTCTCGTTATAACGTATCCTTGGACCTTACAATCCAGGTACTTAGTTCCGTTTAACCTTCACCAGTTTCTTCTCTACCGTTCTCACTTGTAGCAGTAAGATCCTTAGTCACTTGATTTTACCTGACCTTACCCACTTAATTTGAGTCTACTGGTAATATAGATGATGACACCCGTCCTTAGGGAGTCTTTTTTACCTCATCGGTAGTACCAGTTGTTTTCTCAGGCTTTACGTCATGAGCCTATGTTAGAGTTTTGCTGTCTTACTAGAGACAAGCACTTGGCACTTGAAGGACTACAAGTTCGACCAAAATCTTTTTCGTCTCCTTGGTCTCTAGTTTAATGGTTGTAGGTGACCTAGTACCTTTTTCGTTCTCTTAAGGTCTTTTTGTAGATAAAGACGAAATAACTGATACGGTTTCGGAAACTGACACACCTAGTGTTATTTGACACCTTTTAAGACTTTCTCTACCCTTATGGTCTGGTGGACTTGACGGAGAACTCTTTAGACATACGTCCAGTCAATCTTGACCCGTACCTTGTTGTCTGACCAAGGTTTATCCTTTTCCTCATGCAGTTCCGACATATGACAGTGGGACGAATAAATTGAAGATACGTCTCATGTAGTACTCTTTGTGACCTGACCTTCTTTTTGTTCGACCTTAGTTCTAACGGTCCTCTTTATAGTTATTGGAGTCTATACGTCTACTGTGGTGGGAATACCGTCTTTCACTTCTCCTTGATTTTTCGAAGAACTACTTTCACTTTCACCTCTCACTTTGTCAACCGAATTTCGAGTTGTAAGTCTTTTGCTTCTAGTACCGTAGGTCAGGGTAGTGAAGTACCCTTTATCTACCCCTTTGTCACCTTTGTCACAGTCTGAAATAAAAAAACCCGAGGGTTTAGTGACGTCTACCACTGACGTCGGTACTTTAATTTTCTGCGAATGAGGAACCTTCTTTTCAATACTGGTTGAATTCTATCATATAAGTTTTCGTCCCTGTAATGAAACGGCTGATTCCAGGCAGATCNAGTACCGTAGGTCAGGGTAGTGAAGTACCCTTTATCTACCCCTTTGTCACCTTTGTCACAGTCTGAAATAAAAAAACCCGAGGGTTTAGTGACGTCTACCACTGACGTCGGTACTTTAATTTTCTGCGAATGAGGAACCTTCTTTTCAATGCTGGTTGAATTCTATCATATAAGTTTTCGTCCCTGTAATGAAACGGCTGATTCCAGGAAGATCAGTTCCGATACCAAAAAGGTCACCAGTACATACCTACACTTTCAACCTGACACTTCTTTCGACTCGCGGCTTCTTAACTACGAAAACTTGACACAACAACCTCTTCTGAGAACGCTCAGGGAACCTGACGTTCCTCTAGGTTGGTCAGGTAAGACTTCCTCTAGTCGGGACCCTAAAGAAACCTTCCTCACTACGATTTCGACTTTGAGGTCATCAAACCGGTGGAGTACTTCTTCTCTTCACTTCTCAACTGAGTAACCCTTTTTGAGACTACAACCCTCCCTAACCCCCGTCCTCCTCTTCCCCCGCTGTCTTCTACTCTACCGACCTACCGTAGTGACTGAGCTACCTGCACTCAGACTCACTTGAGGACCTCAACCACTACCTGTCCCTCCGGACCGCACGACGTTAAGTACTCCAGCGTCTCTCAGCCTGTACTGACTCGCTGACTTGACTTATGGAGTTCACAGGGGTTCGTCTAAAAATTTGTATGCTCAATAAACAAGTTTTACGGTTCTAAGGTACCCTTGTAATAGGAGATAAAATTTTTATTTCAAATTTTGATAAACTTTTCCTTCATAATTAGTCAGTTACGACTCATTGGTCTAAGTGTCGAGTGTCTTTATGTACTATGTCAAAATTAGAGACACCTCTGTCTATAATCTCCGGGGAACTTCTGTGTCTGAAGATCCGAGTCAGTCATTTCTTAGACGGACGACGCACTCACTGGAGGACGTTACGTACCCAGTCCTTCTAGGTACCCAAGTCAGGTACCCAGTCCTTCTAAGGGACCTCTTCCTTTACCGTTAGGTGAGGTCGTAAGAAGGGACCTCTTAAGGTGCCTGTCTCTTCAGGTTACCCGATGTCAGGAACCTCAGCGTCTTTCAGTCTGTACTGACTCGTTGATTTCGAAAGTGAAAAAAAGAGAAAGATATACTTTCGGTACGGGAATTCAGAGAAACAGGAAAATTGTTTTTCAAAGTTTCGTGACTTAATGGAATAAATTAACAGTGATTTTAATAAGGTCAATATTGGTGCACCCAAGGAGACCCCGGAAGGACCTTGTCTTGGGGGAGGACACAGGAGACGGACGGAGAACAAACATCTTCTCGCAATCATATGATCAGGAGGAGACTTAGTGTTTTCGGATCGAGGTATTAATTACTAATTTTCCTCCACTTGTACATCACTAATTTTTTTTTTTTATCATTCAATCCGGTCCTTGTGACCATTGGTAAATTTGTCATTCAGTCGGTGTACTGTCGGTGTCCTAGAAATCAAGGAGGGATTTCATGTATCACTACCTGTCCCTCCGGACCGCACGACGCCAAGTACCTCAACGTTTCTCAGTCTGTGCTGACTCGCTGACTTGACTTGACTTGACTTTCATGTGTCCTCTATCATAGACCACGCGTAAGAACTCAACAAGATGTCGATGATTTCTCTTTCAGCGAGTCAACACAGATTGAGAAACACTGGGGTATGTGACATTGAGTGGTCCGAGGAGACAGGTACTCTAAGAGGTCCGTTCTTATGACCTCACCCATCGGTAAGAGAAGAGGTCCCGTAGAAGTGTCGGGTCCCTAGCCTGGGCTTAGAGACGCAATGTCCGTCTATGATTTCGGAGGTGGTTTACCTTCTTCGACTGCTGTACTACTGGTACCCGTGCATCGGGGGTCTGAATGACCTCAGACTCTTAACTATTGTACTTCGGGACACTGTGACCGGTCAAAGGAGTGGCAGTTGGTTAGTCTCTTGACACGTGCTTGACTAGTATATCGGACGTTGAGGGAGGTGGTGGAACGAAATCTTTACGATGGGACTTTGGATAACCCCTCAAACCCGAAATTCTCACAAGTAACGGGGGATGAGGAACATACTGTGGGCGTTATTTGTGCCGTGAAAGGAAGTGGTGTTGGACCACATTCATATAACCGAAATGAAGAAGACCGGGGTGTAAACCAACCCATCACTGATTTAGTAAGGTTACTCCTCGTAACAAAGAACAAGTTTCTTTTCTTAGGATTAAAGATCTCATCAAGACCCTCACGCGACCCGTCTGTGAGTACCTCCACAAACCTCCAAGGGACCATCGAGTCTACCATTCCTTAGAAGGACGTTACGTCCTCTGGACCCAAGTTAGGGACTCAGTCTTTCTAGGCGACCTCTTCCCTTACTGATGGGTGAGGTCATAAGAACGGACCTCTTAAGGTGTCTGGTCCCTCGGACCTCCCGATGTCAGGTACCCCAACGTTTCTCGACTCGTTCTGACTAGCTGATTATGAAACTGAAAAAAAGGTGAAAGTACCTCCACAACGTTTACGACGCTATTCGTACTCTTAACTTTTAAGAAAAAGGGTCATCTCATAGCAATCCTTTTAAGGTCTGGTTTTCCTCTGTTCCTTCACTTACAAATATCTCACGTTGGTTACACCTTCTATCTCGAAACGAGGAAACATTCAATCCAAACTTAGTCGGACGAAAATAGGATCCTCATCTGACTCTTTCTCTCTTTCCCTTGAGTGGTAACGACTCATAGCTGTCACACGACCGCGAAGGATCGGGCACAGAGTCACTTAGGAGTACAATATAGATACAGGTACATAGACCGTACGTTCTTTCACGGGTTTAGCATAGGTCCGGATACATAACATTAACATTTCTATTGACATAGAGCGACTATTTTACACAAGGGATCAGACAACGGTGTAGGAGTCATCACCTTCCTCGGGACTTTTAATGGGAAGAGACGTCGTCGATTTTAGTCTAGTCGAGTAGTGAGGTTCGATAACTTTTACTAGGTCTATTTGGGGTGTTAGATTTTTATGTCACTTTTTTTTTTTTGGTAGGTAAAGATCGAGAAAAAGGTACAGAGAACTTAAAACTCACACTTTACAAACCAAATTTTTGTAGGAGTAGTTCGGTTCAAATTTCTTCTTACAGGTTCGTTTCAAAACCAAGTCGTGTTAATGTCCCACAAAAACAAGTTAGAAATGTTCCAAAAGAATCTATAAAAATTCTTTTTCCCTTTTCTTCCAATGTACTTTTTCAAACAAAGGGTTCGACTTTGTACCTGAACACCTATGTCCTATCAACTTGTTCTTTTAATAAGAACCTCTTTTCTCGACTCTTTCTTTTATACGGTATAATTCCGTTTAACTCATCCTCCCATTAATTCACTTTGACTCTGGGTCCCAGTACAGTCAAGGGTAAAGTGGACACCTGTCGGAGCGAGAAAGTAGGAATTCCCTCAACACGGATCCTACACTGTTCCTAACGAATACTATCTATTACGAAGTTCTGTGTATATACTTTGGTGTAGGGTTTTTCTCTAAGGAGGGTGCCGGTTGATTATCAAAATGTATGTGAAATTACGTACCTTAGGTTCTATTAGAAAATGACAAATGATTTCCGCAAAGAATGACTTCCCGTAAGGTTGAAGGTGTGTTCTAGTGAAATAAAGGTCACAAACGAAGTTCCAAACTGAGTCTACCATTTCTTAGACGGACTTTACGCCCTCTGGACCCAGGCTAAGGACCCAACCCTTCTAGGGGACCTCTTCCTTTACCGTTGGGTGAGGTCATAAGAACGGACCTCTTAGGGTACCTGTCTTCTTGGACTACCCGATGTCAGGTACCCCAGTGTTTCTCAACCTGTCCTGACTCTCTGATTGTATATATATATATATACGGGGTTACGTGTAAATACGTGGAAAAAAATGTGGTCCTTTGATACTGAGATCATACGACCGAACAGTGACCATTATGTCATCCTTAAAAATCCGTAGTTAGAATTGAATCAGTAACTAAGTAACCATCTTATTGTAGTTCGTCTTATTCCCTACCCCAACCTACACCTCTTTACCTACTTACCCAATAATGACGGTAGACCACCGTTTCTACGTTTTATGTCCGTTGAGAAAGTCAAGAAAAGTCAAGTCATGTCAGAGAGTCAGGACACGGTAAGAAACGCTGGGGCACCTACGTCTTGAGGTCCGGAGGATAGGTAGTGGTTGAGGGCCTCAAATGAGTTTGAGTACGGGTAGCTCAGTCACTACGGTAAGTTGGTAGAGTAGGAGACAACAGGGGAAGAGGAGGGCGGAAGTTAGAAAAGGTTACTCAGTCAAGAAGCTAGTCCACCGGTTTCATAACCTCAAAGTCGAAGTCGTAGTAACAGGAAGGTTCCTTATAAGTCCTGGCTAAAGAAAATTCTACCTGACCAAACTAGAGGAACTTCAGGTTTCCTGAGAGTTCTCAGAAGAGGTTGTGGTTTTCGTAGTTAAGAAACCGTGAGTCGAAAGAAATATCAGGTTAAGAGTGTAGGCATGTACTGATGACCTTTTTGGTTTCGGAACCGATCTGCCTGGGAACAACCGTTTCATTACAGAGACGAAAACTTATACGACAGATCGAACCAGTACCGAAAAGAAGATTCCTCATTCGCAGAAAATTAAAGTACCGACGTCAGTGGTAGACGTCACTAAAACCTTAGGTGTTTTTATTTCAGACTGTGAAAAAGGTGACAAAGGGGTAGATAAAGGGGACTTCACTACCCTGGTCTACGGTACTAGAAGCAAAAGACTTACAACTCGAAATTCGGTTGAAAAAGTGAGAGGAGAAAGTGAAAGTAGTTCTCCGAGAAATCAAGAAACGAAAGACGGTATTCCCACCACAGTAGACGTATAGACTCCAATAACGATAAATAGGGCCGTTAGAACTAAGGTCGAACACAAAGTAGGTCGGACCGTAAAGTGTACTACATGAGACGTATCTTCAATTTATTCGTCCCACTGTCATATGTCGGAACTGCATGAGGAAAAGGATAAACCTTGGTCAGACAACAAGGTACGGGTCAAGATTGACAACGAAGGGCTGGACGTATGTCTAAAGAGTCCTCCGTCCAGTCCATCAGACCATAAGGGTAGAGAAAGTCTTAAAAGGTGTCAAATAACACTAGGTGTGTCAGTTCCGAAACCGTGTCAGTTATTTCGTCTTCATCTACAAAAAGACCTTGAGCGAACGAAAAAACTTCTAGGTTGTCTACAACCGTTAAACTAGAGACCAAGGAGACGGAAAAGATTTTGATCAAAGTTGTAGACCTTCAAGTGCCAAGTGCATGACAACTTCGGTCCGAACCTCTTAAAACTCGTAATGAAATGATCGCACACTCTACTCACATTAACAAGCCATCAAACTCGTAAGAAACCGTAACGGAAAGAAACCCTAACCTTACCTTTGACTGGAAAAGGTCAGGACACCGGTGACGACTCAAAAGGTTTGAACGACCGTATAACTCACGTCGTGACAGTGTCGTAGTAGAAAGTCCTAAACTTTGTCGAGTTGACCCTTAGGTAGTGGAGGTGATCGAAACAAGTATCACTACGAAAGATTCCGGGTGAACTGAAGTGTAAGGTCCTACAGACCGAGACCCACTCACTAGTGTGGTTGCACTCATAAAAGTGTATAGTACCTCTAGAAAAAACATATCAAGAAGACACGTAATAACGGTGGAGAAGACTTATAGAAGACGAAGACAATCCAGGTATGGTAAAGACAGGAAATAACACGGGTAGAAACGTACTTTACAAGGGAACCATAGAGATTAAAAGAACTCCTCTAGAGATCAGAAAGGGTAACATAACAAAAGGAGATAAAGAAACGTGACTAACGACTCTTTCCGAAAGAATAGAGAGGAACGGTAAGAAACTTTGAGACGTAAGTCTACCCATATAGAAAGGAAAAGAGGAAACGAAAAACGAAGAGAAGAAAAGTGTCGGAAAACATTCGGCGGAGTCTGTCGGCAAAACAGAAAAACGTAAAGAAAAAGGAACCCCTACAAGAACTAAGGACAGAGTACATGTTAAGTACTTGAAGGTAGGTATCAAGTAGTCCGTGAGATAGTTTAGATCAGGGAATTTAGATAAAGAGTGAAGATGACATATTTAACATTCCTTAAAATAAATCCAGTATGGACTTACCAGATCACCAAAAGAGATGAAAGAAATTAAATTGAGACTTAAACCGTTATTCCTCAAGTACTAGAGTCGGTGTCAGTCGAGGACCAGAACAAAACGACTGACATATCTCGAAGAAGTGGAAACCGACGTTTCTTATATTAGTTAGACTGAAGTCACAATTGGTAGACCACTACAGGTACACATCTCAGAAGAGAACAAAACAACCTTCTCCCACAAACGATACTGGTCACGCAAGAAACCGTTTTGAGATACTCAGAAATGGGACGAAGTAAGACATGAGGTTCCGGTTTAAACGGACAGTGAGGTCCACAAAGAACTGAAGGATGAAAACGTAAGGTCAGGGGATATTACTTTTCCTGTAGAAAGGACCCACAATCAAGATTTTCCAGAACATCCAGAAGTACGTTGGCAAGTTGAAGTCGAAGAAGTAAAGACCAGCCCCGTATCTGAACCTAATGGCATTATAACTTACCAAACGGAACCTTTGTCTCTAGAGAGACAGCAAAAACTCTAACGTAGGTTTATGACGTAAAGTCTGAGAAAACAACTGGTACTACCGATGAGGTATAGAAGATTCCCTAAGAACGAGTGTCATCATCTATATTACCAGAAGACTCAATTTAAGTGGGTAAGGTCAGGTAAAATCAAGCGCCTAAGGATTTTACAGTTACAAGTGAGAACGGTAGAGGACAAGCCAGTGAAGGTTAAACGGAACTAAGTACCTGGATTGTAAGGTCCAAGGATACGTTATAACGAGAAATGACGTAGCCTGGAACGAAGGTAGTGTTCAGTGTAGGTGTCGACCCACAACAAAAACGAAACCGAGACAGACAAGCAAAAAAGACATCAATTAAGAGGTGACTAGAGGTCATCTTATAACCCGTGGATGTCTGGACCCCTCAGGTAGAAAGTGACAGGGTAGAAAAACGGAAGAGTATCACAAGTACCCCAAGAGTTCCGTTCTTATGACTTCACCAAACGGTAAAGGAAGAGGTCACCTGGTGCAAAACAGTCTGGAGAGGTGGTACTGGGTAGGTAGAACCCACCGGGATATGCCGTACTGGGTATCAAAGTAACTCCATCTGTCCCGACACCACAGACACTAATTTAACCAATCAAAAGACTCTAACACCAAAAGTCAGACAGACGGGAAACTACCTCTTCCTATTCTCCGAATACCTTCGAAGGACTACCCTCTATGACTGACTCTCCCCTTTACCCACAAGACTACCCGCCCTGGTACGAATCATTTAGAAATTAGGTTAAAAGACAACTACCGACCTCGACACAAGGAAGGGACGATAAATGGAGCCCGGTTTGATACCACCTCCATTACTTCTATTACCGTTGGAGAAAGTTTTCCAGGGTACTTTCGTGACGATGTGAGTCACGGGGGTTGGGACGTCGTCCGGTGGCGGTTGGAAGCGGAGACGGTCTCTGAGGACCTGTGAGTGTTCGTACAGACCCAGTCAGAGAACACCCCAGTGACGAGGAAAGAGAACCCAGAACCACGTGTGTTCTAAGACAAACGGGAGGTCCTCAGACAAAGGGCCAGGACACATTCAAGACCGTCGAGATACCACCCCAATTGCCACTGGAGGAAGTTCTCCCGAATACGGTATGGGTTCAGACGACGTGGGTCTCGGGGACGGGGACGTCGTCAGGTGACGACTGGGCATGGAGGTGTCCTCTACGAGTTTGTGTCGTTGTGTAACCTCTCCAGTTTTATCCTGAGTAAGTAAGCCCTTTACGTAACAACATGTCTGACACTTCTTTTACAAATTAACGGTCTATGAAAACACAGTGAAGAAACTGGGTATGGTCCACCTTACAGTTGACAAGATTGAGTGAAAAAAGAGAGCTATAGGTCCTTGTATTTCCACACACAAGACCCTGGATTTCTGGTGTCTTGTCTAAATTCTTAGTAACGCGGGTAAAGGGTAAGGACACCTTGAGACGGGGGGTTTCAAAAGTAGATCTTGAATTTCAACTATCTATAAGATAATTCCCTCACGTCGAAAGTTTCCCCCTGTGGAACAGTAAATAAGCGTATAGAGTCCAAGAATACCATACAAAGGACCCGTCAACAGTTGTACTATTTTAGTCCATTTTAAGTCCTATGGTAACAAAGTTGTCCCCTCTGACTTTCATAGACTATTGCGGAACCGTCCCTCTAAACTGACGGTTCCTGTCGCTTTGTAGGAAAGTCCGGTTTGGAGATAGTATGTGATTCGTTGTAGTAGAGAAGGATGTGTCATACGTTTAAGACAAGTCCTTTGGTGGGAAGAGAGTGACTTGTGAACGTATTGAACAAACAAAAACGGAAGTTCAGAAGTCCGAAAGAAAAGAAAGGTGGAGATAAAGGAAGGTGAGACAGAATCTATTGATGGACCGAGAACCGGTTTGAAGTTTTACCTGATGGAACTTTTACGAAATTTCTACTAAATGTGCACTAAGACTAGCGATGTCAATAGTGACCCCTACAAAGAACACTACACAATCTGTGAGAAAATTTGTAAAATATGTATATAATAATAGTGTTTAAGGTCTTTTTGAACTCCTTAACAATAAGGACAAATTCTTAGTTGTTTTGAAACCGATTCTCGTCAATTCTTAACTGGGTGTGGATGTGGCTCTCACTCGTCTCTTTCTTATCTCTTTGGTCTAAACCTTCGTTCAAGTCAGATCAAATTTCTAATTTGAATAAGGAAGAAAGTATTAGTAAGGTAGTTGAGATTGACACATAGGGTGTGTGTGTGTATGTGTTTATACGTATGTGTGTGTCTCAAACCATACTTGCTATGTTAATATATAAACGTATGTCACATGACCTCTTCCTTTACCGTTGGGTGAGGTCACAAGAACGGACCTCTTAGGGTCCCTGCCCCCTCGGAACACCCGACGGCAGAGACCCCAGCGTGTCTCAGCCTGTACTGACTTCGCTGAGTCGTCGTCGTCGTCGTCGTATGTCACAAATAGTAAAAAATAAGTGATTTAGTACAGTCCGAGAAACACTGAGGTACCTGACATCGGGTGGTCCGAAGAGACAGGTATCCTAAAGGGTCCGTTCTTATGACGTCACCAAACGATAAAGGAAGAACTCCCCTAGAAGGGATGGGTTCCTAGCTTATACACAGAGGACGAACCGTCCGTCTAAGAAAAGTGATGACTCGGTGGACCCTTCGGGTGATTGTATCGTGTATATACACACACACACACACACATATATATATATATATATATACGATACGATACGATTCAATGGTCAGTACAGGATGAGACACACTGGGGATCTGTCGTCGGGTGGTCCGAGGGGGCAGGGACCCTAAGAGGTTCGTTCTTGTGACCTCACCCAACGGTAAAGGAAGAGGTTACGTGCTTTCACTTTTCACTTGCACTTCAACGAGTCAACACAGACTGAGAATCACTGCCGTACCTCACGTCGGGTGGTCGAGGAGGTAGGTAACCTAAAAGGTCCGTTCTCATGACTCACCCCACGGTAACGGAAGAGGTATATATATATAAGAGTTTAGTGAACGTAAACTTTAACGTAAGTAAATAGAGTTGTCTTAGACTTACTAAACTTTAACCTTTATTATGGACTGTAAAAGAAAATCGTTGAGGTCTCTCCCGTGTAATCATTCAGTATACCAGAAAACTAAGTCTCTTACCTAAGATTCCAGTACGATGTAAGATGGTGGTAGACTGGTAGACCTACCCTGACTTTTTCCACGAACTGTAGCCTGGGATTTAAACCATTGAACCTTTACAAGTATTCCGAAAACTTTTAATCTACGCTAACAGATCCTTTTCTCAAATTGATCGCGACACGGACAGTGGACGGGTAGTACACAATTTCCACTCAAAAATAAAGACAGAGAAGATGTGCGATCGATAACGGAAGTCTACCAACTAATTGACAAAAGTCACTATGTCGGTAAAAGAAAGTGTTGTCTTTTTCTCCTCTCAACAATATGTTACAGACTACTGAGTTTACCATTGTGATCTTATTGTCCTGTTTCGAGACACGTGTCCGACATTTAGAACATTCCAGACCCCTCTACCTATAACCTTTTCGTCTCCCATGGTCTGAGGACTTAATTAGATCGGACCGTTGTCGGTATACCTTTCAAGATTTACATTTTTACGATTGAAAAAATCAAAAGAGGAGTTCCGGACGGTTTCTGACAGTAGGGGGAACAAGTAGAGATCATTTAGTATCATAGATTGAGTCAAGGAGATTTACAACAAAAAAAGATCGCAAAAAGGGGATTTTATCTTTATGGTTTTCCGTAAGGTCGTCTTTTTGACAATTCGATACATTTAAGGTCTTTAATATAAACTTTATTTCAATACGAAAGATCTAAACAGTCTCTTTATTTTATTGTTAGTGACCCTCCCTTCAGATTATAAGGACCCTTTTATTTCACGAAAATTCTTCTCCGCGTTAGTAGAGAGTAAGATCCTTTACTGTCTTAAAAAAAATTTTAATACCAAATTTCCCACTGTCGAAATATTTTTAACATACATCAAGATATGTATATATATATATAGTACATATGTATAGTGTATATATATCAGATTCAACTATTGTAAAGAATTTGATGACGGGGTGACGGTACCCGTGACTAGAGAATTCCTAGGGGTAAAGACGGTACTAGTACTATTCTCAATGTGTGGAGTCCCTGCCACGTAATTCTAATCTTTTTTTTGGGTTAGGAAAGGAACAATTAGGTCGTTTAGGTGAAGATCTTTGGTTAGGGTTGTTATGTGACGGTTCTATTTTTTATGTAAACGAGTTCTAATAAGTAACGTTTTTGTTTTTCGTTTCTCTTATTTGTTTTTTCCTTTCTTTTTTTCATAACGTTGTAATAAACAAGATACTTTTCGGATTTTTGTTAAGTCTCCGAGTAGTTTTACCATGATTAATAAATTTATTATGTAGAAATGTGCTAGCTCGTGAGAAGTCTCAAATTTTTTCCCTTAAAAGAGGTACAAGGTACGTAAAGATACCTAACACCACCACCGCAAGTAAGCGATTCAACACAGGCTGAGAAACACTGGGGTACCTGACGTCAGTCATGATTCTCATGGGAGTCACAGGTCTGATACTATAGATTTAAAAAAAAAAGGGTTAATCCACCTTGGACCCGAAGAATCTCTTGACTGACTAAGGTCTAGACCTCGTTCTTTAAATGTTCTATTTGTAAGAACATCCTAGTTTTTCGTTCTTGTGACGGGTCTAATAAAAGTTTTCTGAGTACCAAGTTGGACTTTTCTAAGGATAGTAGGGTTTCAATCTGTTAATCTTGTGGTTCTTCTCATTATTTGGTTAGTGTATTTTGGTATAGTGTTCCAAACACTATTATAAGTTCGTTCTCTTGTCCGTTTGAGTAGCTGGTAGGAACCTCTTACTATCCCTTGTACCAGTAAAACTTTTGATCATTTATTTTCGTTTCCTGGTTTGAAGTAGGACGAAAAAGATATATTTAATATGAAGTCTCATTAAGTCGCCCATTACCCCGATCTCTAGAGAGACACGATCAGGGAAATCAGTAAAGACTGAGAAATACTGGGGCACCTGACATCGGGTGGTCAGAGGAGACAAGTACCCTAAGAGGTCCGTTCTTATGACCTTACCCAACGGTACGGGAAGAGGTCTCTCAAGAGACATATCTTTCTAATTATAAAGTCGATTATTTTTTTCCTTAACATGGTATCACTGTAAGGTTACGTATAGTGAGAACGTTCGAGATTACACAATTATCTCAATCTGTTACCGGTACTTGAAGATTTTAGTGTTTTTCTCTTGGCTGATCTGTTATCCACGGAGGATAATTTTCCAGTGATAGGTGAGAAGAACATTTTTTAATTTGGATTCAAAGTAGTTCTGATTTAGATAGTGAAAAGACTTTAATGTCTTTGTACATTTTACTATGGTGTCTGATCGATTAACGTCACGTGCTCGGAATAAATCTTGGGTTACTATCGCTTTCACTTGAGCTTTGTTTAGCTCTGATACCTTTTTAAACTTGTAACTGTCTTGTGAACTACCATAAGTTTTATTAACACTTAAAGAAGAGACACTGTTAGGGTCCAGAAGACGTAACGTCCGTATAAGAAACATCAGACTTACTGGTCCCTTCGGGTTCGGTCAATACTCTCCGTGTGTCTACTTTCCCGTCTCGTAAGTGACCCCTTCCTCCTCGAACCCCCCAACATAAGGGACTAAAAATAAGGTCGAGGTAGAAGGGTTCCCCTCCTCCCTAAACACTAGAATAAACCAAATTTAGTCTTCACAGTACCGAAGTCTCTTACTATCCACAAGGAATAGACGTTCCGATTAAAATAATCTTACTGTCGTATTACTCGTTGTTCAACGTACCGTTCCATCCTTTCAGGGTAGAAAGGGGCGGAGAGACAGACGAACGTCCTGAGAATAGTGGGTTTTCTACACCAAAGGACAATCAGCCCTTCCAAGGATGAAAGTAAGTAGACGGACACCTTGAGGGGAGACACCTTCTGGACACTAAAGGACGGTGGACCGGAGACGGGAGTAAAGAGACGAACATAAAAGAGATGGACGGACGACATTGTTTCACTGGGTCTGTGGTCATAATTGTTCCGACCCCAAACTCCTAATGTCACTAACAACTAAGATACACTGTGGAAATTTCGGTTCCAAATATTCACACGCCCTCTTTATTATCGAGAAAGAGCAAATTAAACTAAGTCTTTACTCTTCCCTTATCTTACGATAGCTATGTTAAAAACTCCTGAAGGTTTCCGTGACAAAAGGGAGAACCAAAAATCCCGTTCCTTTGACTGGATTCCATCTGACTTCGTCCTCCGACCGAAGTCTTTTGTCCATGCTTTGTCATACACTTTACGAAGTCCCGTTTCTTCGTTCTTGTGAATTTAGTCTTGTCCTGTTCTTTTACCCCCACTTCTTCTTTCGCTGACGTCTACACCCTACAACAAACAGGGGTTCCTAAAGAAATATTACTGTGTTTTGTTTAAGATGAAGACACAAGTTCCAACATCTTTAGACCGGTATTTTATTTGTCATCTTCTGTTTCCCGTGCAACGTCATCTTTCCACCTACCTCCATCTACCAATACATTAAAGTGTCGTCGAGGTGTGGGGAACCGTTCTTGACTACTAAGACAGTCCCCTCACATTAGAGGAACTAAGACAGAGTAGAGTTGTTTTTCAACTTCGCTGCCTGTAATTTCGGGAGTCGTGCAGTGTCGAGAGTCTGTCTGGCACAATATCGAGAACCTGTCTAATCACAATGTCGAGACACAATGTCGAGTCAAAATAAATCTTTTATTATCCTTTTATATTTGAGATCCGTACTCCCGTACGGCTAGGTTTCTACGCTTCTCTTCTCTCTCTCTCTCTCTCTTGTGCTCTCACGCCCGTCCCCACCTCCTCTGGGGACCGGGAAGCAGAGGAGAAAAATATGAAAAAAAAGGAGGGGGACCCGGACGGGATACATTTAGGTCCTCACGACAAACAAAATGGACTCTAGGAGTGAGGTCAGGAACCTGGAAGGAAACAAGACAAAAGTGTCCGAAAAGGGAAGGAACAGAAAATCGGTGGCGGTAAGACCTGAGGAAAAAGGATAAGATTGATGGATTATCAAGGTTTTTAGGTTCTTATAGAGGGATACACTAGGCCCTGACTAACCCTTCCTCAAACATGGACCGAACTACTCCCCTCTCGAACGGGTTTTTTCACTAATCTCTCCTTTAGTAAAAGGGACGATCTGAATCCTGTCTTTGGAGTCTCTTTTCTCTAAACTCTAAGTTTCCGGTCACTACCGGTGGTGCCACGATGAAAATTTCTTCGACCTCCGACAATTGTGGTATGCGGTAAACAGAGTAAATGAAGGGGTTTAGTGTAAGAAACTTGTATGCGACAATTGTGTTCAAGTGCACGGACTATGTGTGACGCCAGTTTGTTTGACTTTGCGATCTCAAACTTCGATTCTTTTCAAATAACGTTCCGGAAGGTTTCTCTGTTTCACCGAGTGCGGGACTTTTCGAAGGTCGAGGGAATTCGCGCACGATTCGGCGAAGGCAGCACAGACTGAGACACGTTGGGGTACCTGAGATTAAGTAGTCCGAGGAGAGAGGTACCCAAAGAGGTCTGTTCTTGTGAGTTCACCCACAGAACGGGGAGGAGGTCCCTAGGGGATCAGGTTCCTAGTTTGGGTACAGGGAATGTTGAGGACGTGACCGTCAGTCCAAGAAATGATCGCAGTCGGGACTTCCCAAAGTTGTTTCGTAAAATTTCCCGCCCACTCCCCTCCCCAGTGTCTCGCCCACTAGTCGAATGTGTGTTGAGAGACTGACCACCACTCCGTCGTCCCACGACAGTGCCCAAAATTGTACTAGTCAGGCATCCGGGGTCCCCCGGACCTCGATACGTCCAATCAATTGTAGAGGGTAAACCACCCTTCCCAAAAGTATATACGTTTTGTTGAGTACTTTATACATAGTTTATGACAATAGGTCTATGAAGTCTCTCCTCGATTTTGTCTCTTATACACCCTTCAGGACCACCGAGTCTGCCATTTCGTAGACAGATGTTACGCCCTCTGGGCCCAAGCTAGGGACCCAACCCTTCTAGGGGACCTCTTCCTTTACCGTTAGGTGAGGTCCTGATAACGGACCTTTTAGGGTACCTGTCTCCTCGGACCATCCGATGTCGGGAACCCCAGCGTTTCTCAGTCTGTGCTGACTCGCTGAAGTGAAGTGAAGGACAGGGTCCTTCCGGGGTTCTCCAAGACGAGTCAATGTTCAAACGGTTCGGGACTCGATCTGGGTCCCTAACGTAGTGACTCCTTTCGTCCGGACCCCAAAGTCCTGTCTACCTCATAATACAGGAACAGATAGTCCTTAAGTCAACAGGTGACTAGAAATCACTCTTCGGGCCGTTTCCCGAAAGGATCCGACTGAAAAGAGTCGAAGAAAACGGTTATTATAAAGGGAGATACGGGGACATTCGGGATAAAATTTCAACTGTCTTAGGTATTCTCTAATCATGTACCTTGTTTGCTATCCTCTGTTTATGGAGGTCTCCGGTCTTGAGAAATGAGACGTCTTAAAGACTACGTGTCGTTACTTTTTTTGTTTTAGGAATTTGTAAATCAACAGATTTGTCCTGTTTTATCGAGTTATTTTCACAGGGTAGGTGAAGTGGTAGTGATGACGTCCGTGAAAACAAGTTTCTATCCGTTCAGTTCCAACCGGAACGGACTAAGAGAAAACAGATCATGTCTTTTATTAAGCATAATACTGTTTACCGTCGTAGTTTCTTACTTGACTTACTTCAGACGAAATAAAGTATGTATCTTAATTGCGTATATTTCATTCACCTGACTAATTTTTGACTTTTCGAAATCATACACGTTTTGGCCGTAGTTTTAATTTCCTTGAATCTGTTTTACCAGGGTGAATTGTCTGTCCTGTGTTATATGTTCACGGTACTTTACTCGTCTAATTCTTATAAAATGGTCTTACATATATTTTGAAGAGGATCAACATTTTAATTACTCATTAATTTTATGATTTTGTCTTTTCTCTGGATTTTGTGGTAAAATTAAGACAATATTTTGGTACATCAGCAACCATATAAAAAAGAACATATTGATAAAATTAAAAAAACTTATTCATTATATACACAAACCAATTTTTTTATCCTTTGTCTTGAAGGGACGACCGGGTCACCTATCTTCAGACAGACGAGTACGCACTTCGAGTACGAGACGTTGTTCTCTTTGGTGTCGTCACTCTTCAGGTGCATGGTGCTATTTCTCATCGAGGCAGTGGTGTTGAGCTCTTTCGGACGTCCGTCGTTGATCCTTGGTTGTGTCGATTTTTAATTATTTTAGAAATTTCTTTCCCTGTGTCATCCTTTCACTTAGAGGAGGGGTGAGACATAGTGGAGACAGAGTGAAAGTCCCCGTTCGTGACTTTGGGCTACGAACTCACAGGCTCCCTTTATTCGTCACGTCTGTCCAAAACCTGTCCATTCCGACCATGGCGTTACGATTCAGCGATGTCAACACAACCTGAGAAACACTGGGTTGCCTGACATCGGTTGGTCCGAGGAGACAGGTACCCTAAGAGGTCCATTCTTATGACCTTATCCAACGGTAAAGAAGGAGGTCCCCTAGAAGGACTGGGTCTCCATCTTAGGTGCGGAGAATCCAGAGGTCGAAACCGTCCGTCCGAGAAATGGTTACCTCGGTGTACCCTTCGGGGCGAGATAACCGACAATTTTCAGTTGTGGATAAGACTAACCAGTCAGTCGTAGGGGCTGACTCATGTTCATACACACGACGACGACGATTCAGCGAAGTCAGCACAGGCTGAGACACGCTGGGGTATCTGCCGTCGGGTGGTCCGAGGGGGCAGGGACCCTAAGAGGTCCGTTCTTGTGACCTCGCCCAACGGTAAAGGAAGAGGTTACGTACTTTCACTTTTCACTTTCACTTCAGCGAGTCATCACAGGCTGAGAATCGTTGGGGCACCTGACGTCGGAAGGTCCGAAGAGGTAGGTACCCTAAAAGGTCGTTCTCATGACCCCACCCCACGGCAACGGAAGAGGGTGTTCATACACACGTGCACATTTTAGAATAAAATGTTTACATCGTCTGAAACATAGTTAACAAGACGAATGAATTAAATACACACTAAAAGGCGTGTGTAATTATGTCTGTCGATGAACAGGAAAGTCACGTAATCGAGATGAGAAGTCTTAAAAGGTTAAGTATCTACTCATTTGGATCTGTCTCATAATTTTTCGTCTCTGTAATGAAACGGCTGTTTCCAGACATATCAGTTTCGATACCAAAGAGGTCATCAGTACAGGCCTACACTCTCGACCTGTTATTTTTTTCCGACTCGTGTCTTCTTGCCTAAGAAAGCTTGACACCACGACCTCTTCTGAGAACTCTCAGGGNGGTTAAGTATCTACTCATTTGGATCTGTCTCATAATTTTTCGTCTCTGTAATGAAACGGCTGTTTCCAGACATATCAGTTTCGATACCAAAGAGGTCATCAGTACAGGCCTACACTCTCGACCTGTTATTTTTTTCCGACTCGTGTCTTCTTGTCTAAGAAAGCTTGACACCACGACCTCTTCTGAGAACTCTCAGGGAACCCGACGTTCCTCTAGGTTGGTCAGATAGGATTTCCTCTAGTCAGGACCCACAAGTAACCTTCCTGATTACAACTTCGACTTTGAGGTTATGAAACCGGTTGACTACGCTTCTCGACTGAGTGACCTTTTCTGGGACTACGACCCTTTCTAACTTCCGTCCTTCTCTTCCCCTCTTGTCTCCTACTCTATCAACCTACCGTAGTGACTGAGTTACCTGTACTTAAACTCGTTTGAGACACTCCGTCACTTCCTGTTCCTTCTGACCACACGACGTCAGGTGTCCCAACGTTTCTGAACTTGTGCTGACTCACTGACTTGTTGTTGTTTAGGTTTCAAATCTTTCTAATTTGTTAAGGGGATTTTGGTGGTTTAATTGTTCACTGTCTCAGGACCAACTTGGTCTAGGTGGAGTCAATTTTTTGGAGTTGGAGAATCGTTGAGAAATGTTAAAATGTAAGTAATTTTCGTTATTATTTATTTTTATTTATTTATTTCTCTTTTTCTGTTTAACAATCGTGGTGACGACGCAAAATGACAAGGGAATCGAAGACCAGTAATTAAAGTACCCTATTGTTCTCTATTCGCTACTCCCTCCAGTCTGACTTTGTCTTGTACAACCCACAAGGGTGTCGTCAAGATCGTTTGAAGGTGGTCCACCGTCATAAATTCTTGTAATGACTTTTGGTGTTCCTCCCGTCGATAACGACGATACTCCAACTTACAGTTTGTTCTAATAAATTTGAAACCGGGTGTAAACGAAAAGGTCATTGGAAAAAACGACAGGAACCTTTTTAAGTCCTCGATTTCAAAATGACGAAGATCACTTTAATAGATTGTTTTCAAAGTGGGAAGTTGAACGACTACATCTTGAAACCGAAATTGTTTAATGTCATTTAAACCAATTGGACTACGAGACACATTCCAGGAACTTTAACGAGGTTTATGGTTAAGGAGGAGACCTTAAAACAATCAATACGCTGTTTCACCATACATTTTCCGACAATTAGATATACCACAGATTTACGGACCCGGTACACACTTCATGTTCCAGTCCTCTACGACTGCACCGGGTCCTTAGTAACCATTCCTGAGACGGACCTTTCTTATTGAAAAAGGATTGTCAATTCCAGAAAATGTTCGAAGGGGTGTAAACAGAAAAGAGTAGTGAACCGTTGTGAGCTGGGAGCTGGCTCAGATTGTTCGGCAAACGGAAGACACCTGCAGTGTAGTGACAACGAGGGTGGTGGTATGAAACGTGTGTGAAAGGGACAAATTTTTTAAGTAACGACCCTGAAAGGGCCACCAGGTCACCAAATGTGAGGTACGAAGTAGACGTCCCCAACGCAAAAGTTACGAAGTAGACGTCCCCAAATAAAAGTTAGGAACAGTACGGACGACGTACCGGGTCGGTTTTATTATTACTAATAAGAACGCAGTAAGAAAAAAAAAAAGTACAAATAAACCGACGGAACCCAGAATCGACACCGTGCACCCTAAAAAAGAACCCCTTACGCATGAGAGATCAACACCGTCCTCCCGAGTCCCCAACTCCATGAACCCGAATCAACGACCCGTACACCCTAGAATCAAAGGGAAGGTCCCTTAGTTCGGACGTAAGGGACGTAAGGTTCTGTCTAAGAATTGGTGACCTTGTGGTCCCGTCAAGGAGAACCAAGTAAGAAAGAGTTAAGTCCATGGGTGACTCTTGGTTTCTTTAACAAAAAAGTGGACGGTCTAGTCATTTCTTTCTTACGACAGGTGGTAGTTCAATGGTCAATGACGTCGCGGGACTCCCCAAACCCAACCTTTTTTCGTCCTATGACCCCGATTTACAAATTCTATGTATAAATTCCTTAGTAAAGTTACTTGCGTCTGAAAACATAGAAGGGTATGTATTATTCACCGAAGGGACCACGGAGTCACCATTTCTTAGACGGACGGTTACATCCTCCGCACCCAAACTAGGGACGTAACCTTTCTACGCGACCTCCTAAGAACGGACCACATAAGAACGGACCCTTTAGGGTTTCTGACTCTTTGTCCCCAGTGTTTCTCAGTCTGTGCTGACTCACTGACTTGACTTGACTTGACTCTTCGGACCACCGGATGTCAGGTACCCCAGTCTTTCTCAGCATGTACTGACGCGCCGATTTGTTGTCGTCGTTCGTATGATTTCTAGTAATTAAACCCTAAAGACCGAAAACGTTAATCGTCATCAGAAGACGCCAAGTTGACGTACAAAAACGAAACAAAAAGTCGTTTTTGAGGACATAAAGGACCAAGAAGAGAATGGAGAAGCCTTGTCAAGGAGTCTCGATGGACTCTCCGACAGTTGGTCCAATCTTAGAAGTCCTTCAGGGGGATTATTTCGTATTGAGTGTTGAAAATCCAGTACGTAAAAAGAAGTCAGTTGTGAGGGAACGAAGTTTTCAAGAGAAGTTTTATTGTATCAGATCCGTAAAAGAACTGACTAAAAGACAACAGAAAACGTAGAGGTAAGTCCTGAATACTTTGATTAAAAGGGTATTATTAAATATATAAAGTATATACAAATAGGACGTTAAAAAGTTTAGTCGTAAATGAATCATGTGTGTTTTTCGGTAAGACTGTAAAAATACAAAGGTTTCTCAGTAGACACTGGTCAAGCTAAAGAGTATAATTTATAAAAATCTTATATGTAAGGAGAATCTTAACCCGGAAGAAGGTTTCTCTCCTTAAATACAAACGTTCCGTGAGACTTAGTTTACACGTATTATAAGTGTAAAAGGAAAAAAGAAAGAAATGATAAAACACACGTTTAATTATAACGTCATACTATGTGGACGTCTTTATGTATTTAGTGTCTGTATCTCTACTATTAAGAGTTTCATTTGTATGACGTATCCTTTTAGATCCAGACCTCTGTCGTAAGAGTCTTAGTCCTCAGAGTAGCTCCGGAACACCTGTCCTTACAACAGACGGTGTAGTCATTCACTTCTTACACCATGCTCCGGAAATTCAGTAGTCGGTCGGGTCGGCAGGACACGTGGGGCTCCCCTAAGTCCTTCCTTTTGTCGTCCTGTGACCGGGACATGCCAAGTTGACGTAGTTTCCTTCCTAAAGTTACTTGGGTCTGAGAACGTAGAAGGTGTGTGTCTTTCCGTGATTCAAGTAATTGCACTCTACAGACTAAAAGGAATTAATTGTCATTAGAAAACTTCAAACTGATGGACCGTATTTCAGACCGAGCGAGGAATGGAGAAACATTGTCAGGGAGACTCGATAAACTCTCCGACAGAGGACCCAAATTCAGAAGTCATACAGGTGTGTTATTATTTAGAGTTGAAAATCCAACGTGTAAAAAAAGTCACTTGTCGTAGAACGTCAGTTTTGAGAAGGATTGTTGGTAGGACGGACTGAAGATGGTGGTATTTAAGTGTAGATTGAAATTCTTCGTATTTATTAGGTCGTACGACCATTATCTACCTTTGTATTTATATACATCTTATGCATATAGATTGATCACCAACATGAAGTAGAGGTAAATAAATACAGTTGGAAGAACTATTGGGATACTCGATACAGGAGGGTAAAAGGATTAAAAGTCTATTTCTTTGATTTATAATCTCGTTTGTGTCGTAAAAAATTTCCGGTGGGTCTGTCAATTACCTTTTTCACATTAACATTCGTTTTAACATTTCGTCAATAGGAGTTTAATTCTTATTTATTTTAAATTTTTATCGTATCACTATCGTATCTCTCTCTGCTTTTGTTTAATATAGGTAGTTTATAAATGACTTACGAATGACACGTGGTCCTTACCCCCTTACTTTACTGTGTGTCATGTCTAAGAACAAGACAGGAGAATGTCCAAATATAGAAACGTTGATCTTGAGATTCTCCTGCGGGATTCCATTGGAAAGGAGGAGTACGATGACCTTGTAGGTTTCATCTCTATGGTCAGAGTCCAACGGGACGATGTGAATTTCGTAGGTGGACTCGAGTCCTCCTAAAACTTTCGAAACATTTGTAAGAAAGGGGTCGGACGAGATTAGGACTCGGATCTTTCTCTCCAATCCTGGTGTTTTCGTATTCACACGATTTTGTGTAGTTTCTGTTTCTACTTTTACTTCCTCCTACTCCTTCTCCCCCGCTTTTAATCGTTGTCGTTCTCCCGGACTTCGAGGGTATATAAGTATATTAGTAAGTAGGTTCGTGAATTTTCTTTACTTAGTAATTTACCAAAAAATACTATACGGAAGTAACAAAATCGTGACTTTTATGTCTCTACCTTCTACCCGAAGATCTTCAAGCTCGAGTGCCTATTTAATTGTCAGAGACGTACAACCACTCATTGACATCTTGTAGTGTGGACAAGTCTTTCGGAAAGTGGCCGAGTCCACGTGGTCACTACACCGGTGTGCCTATATACACGTTCCATGTTTCTCTCGTCATTCCCTCTATGAGGGGGGTGGAAACCTCAATTCTCTTCAAAGGGTCTTAAAATTTGGTCTTTAATAATCAAGACAGAAGTCAAGTCAAGTCAAGTCAGCGAGTCGACGCAGGTTGAGAAACACTGGGGTACGTCGTGCGGTCCGGAGGGACAGGTAGTGGTTGAGGGTCTCAAATGAGTTTGAGTACAGGTAATCAGTCACTACGGTAGGTCGGTAGAGTAGCAGACAGTAGGGGAAGAGGGGAACCAACGTCAAAATCTCTTATACGGCGTGTATAAAATAGATTAAACCCGAAGTGGGTGTTTTGCTACAGTACAAACACGGGTAAAATGTCCACTCTTTACAAGTCTCTTTAATGTAACGGGTACGTGAAACCGTGTCGATTGTCACCGTCTCGAACCTAAGTTTGGGTCTGTCAGACATATGAACACTAGCTAGTGTTGGAAGTAACTGAGGAAACAAACGGATAGTGGAAGTAGTTTCGTAAACCGTAACTCTATATGTAAACACGGGACAAATTTATATAGATATATGTGTGTATATATACGGAAGAAAGTCCTCACCTCATTTCCTCCACTCTAATCCTTTAATTTCCATTCATAACTCTGAGAAATCTACAAATCTTCTCAAAAGGTGTTTTATATACAAAACCTTTGGACATGGTCACAGTGAACCTATAAATGATTTATGTGTCTGAGAACTAGAGATAGGGCACGGGTGACTTCACCTTAAAAAGGTATACCCTACAAACTTTTTGTAACCAATATTCACACAGTGAACCTTATGAAAAATTTTTAGGGTCATAATATTAAAGTTTTACTACTTACACCATGTCAAAATTTCCTTTTGAGTTTTAGGAGGTTTTACGAAGATTGATATAACACGGTCCTTACATTCGAACGTAGAATTGGTAAATTTTGTGGATAAAAAAAAATGTCTTTTGTTGTTTTAAGACATTTCGTTAATAGCAAGTTATTTTCTATTTAAATTTTTTGATTAATTTCGTTGTTTTGATTTTTTTATTTTTTGTGGGGGGTGTTTTTTATTAGATGGACAAAAATATGACTATATCACCCTTTAACTCTTAAAAGGAGTTACGAACTAATAAATATTTTATTTTTATTTTTCCAAAACCTCGAGGTCATCTCATTTACTACGACCCACCTGAACGTTTATATTTGTTGGTTTTCTATGTGTTTTATCCTTTTCGTTGTCAAAAATCTGTAACCTTTTCTCCATATTTTTCTGGTACTAGGTCTAAAATTTTCTCCTTTTTTCTACTGGGAATTTAACTCGGTTAACAACTGGACTAAAAGAAGGACCTTTGTAAAAAACTAGTGTCACAATCGTTCTTAGATGTGTTTCGTGATTGTAGAGTGACCTAAGTTACTTGTCCCTAAGTTTTCGAATTCCACTGACTTTATACACCCTGGGTGTATTCTGAGCACCAGTCGTTTCTTGTTGACGGTTCTTCACATTGACCCACTAAGGGTCTTGGGTTTACCCTACACAACAAGTCAGCGAGTCAGTACGGTTGAGAAACGCTGGGGTACTTGACGTCGTGCGGTCCGAGGAGACAGGAAGTAATAGAGGACCTCAAAAGAGTTTGAGTACAGGTAACTCAACCACTACGATAAATTGGTAGAGTAAGAGACGACGGGGGAAGTGGAAAATGGAATTTAGAAAGGGTCTTAGTTCCAGAAAAGGTTACTCGGTCAAGAAGTGTAGTTCGCCGGTTTTATAACCTGGAAGTCGAAGGTTTATTCAGGAAGGTCACTTATAAGTCACAACTAAAGGAAATCCTAACTAACCAAAATAGAAGAACGACAGGTTCCCTGAGAGTTTACTCTAAACCACCATAAGTTTAAAACTAGTCGGAAACACATCCTTAGAATGACTTCCGGGTCCCAGAGTCATGTATGGGATCTTTAGATTGTGGAACAATTCTGTACATTAGGCTGGTGTCTGATTTCGATGGTATCTTGACACACACACACACACACACACACACACACACACACAACGAGTCAGTACAGGCTGAGACACGTTGGGGCACCTGACATCGGGTGGTCCGAGGAGACGGGTACCCTCAGAGGTCCGTTCTTATGACCTCCCAATGACACAGGAGGAGGTCCCCTAGAAGACTTGGGTCCCTATCTTGGACCCAAAGAATACAGAGGACGGACTTAGGACAGTCTAAGAAGTGGTGATCGTGGTGGACCCTTCGGGGTTTGAAGTTGTGAGTAGACACATAGGTATCTTGTGCCGTTTCAGACCTCTGAAATTATACCACCGTAAGTGTTAATGTTACAGGTCGTAGGTTGCTTTTTAACGATCAATACCCTTCTTCGTCCCTTTGTGAGTCGGTCAGGTTTGTCTTTTGTCTTCACTATTTTTACCAATTTGAAATGTGTCTGTACGTGTGTGAGTTTCTGTGTTTCCTTTTATACTCATATTTGTTCTCTCGTCGATACTTTTCTTGGTTTACCTTAAAGGTTTCTACTTTTATAGTAAAGGTTTTAAAATTTATATGACCGTACCTGAACCTTCAACTAATCTTTGATACCTTCTTTAAAGTTTTTTGAACTTTTCCGTCGATATTATTGATGTTTAACTCCGTCTCTCTCTTGGTTTTTTCGACTGGACATCTTGATGTAGTTTGTCTGATTGTATCTGTTAAAGTACGGGAGGACTCGAACCAAGAAAGAATGGCAGTGGCGAATCATGGAAACACCAGTTAACTAAACTGGTGAGACATCATTATCGTGGACCTAATTTCCTCAGAGTACCCTTACTTTGTACAAATATATGTAATTAAATCCATTCCGTCAATCTGTCATTAGTGAGTTACTTAAAATTGTTAAAAATAATTTAAGGTTTTGTCCTTCTCTTTTTTATAACTAGAGCCATTCAATAAGTAAGGATTGATCCTAGATCATAAAAGTTATAAACTTTGATCTTTTATATTAATCAATTTTTATCTTGATAATAATACTTACTTTTTATTAAATGAATACTTTTCCTTATCCTAATAAACATTAATTGTTTTACAATTGACAATAAATAACATTCTTCATCTCTGTCTTTTCTACGTGTTATTACAATTATCACTAATAAAGATTTATCTTCTTAATCTTCTACTCCTTTGACTTCTGAAAACGAAAGATTAAACATGTAAAAATATATAAAAATTGGGAAAGATTATAAGTCAAGTCAGGAAATCACCACAGACTGAGAAACGTCGGGGTACCTGACGTCGTACTGTCCGAAGGGACAGGCAGTGGTTGAGGGCCTCAAGTGAGTTTGAGTACACGTAGTTCGACCACTACAGTAGGTCGGTAAAGTAGGAGACCGCAGGGGAAGAGGAGGACGGGGGTTAGGGAGGGTCGTAGTCCCAGAAAAGGTCACTCAGTCAAGAAGTGTATTCCACCGGTCTCATGACCTCAAAGGCGAAGTTGTAGTCAGGAAGGTTACTTATAAGTCCTGACTAAAGGAAATCCTAACTACTCAACCTAGAGGAACGTCAGGTTCCCTGAGAGTTCTCAGAAGAGGTTGTGGTGTCAAGTTTTCGTAGTTAAGAAACCACGAGTCGAAAGAAATGTTAGGTTGAGAGTGTAGGTATGTACGGATGACCTTTTTAGTATCGAACCTGATCTACCTGGAAACAACAATTTCATTACAGAGACGAAAAATTATACGATAAATCCAACCAGTAACGAAAAGAAGATACCCCGTTCGTAGAAAGTTAAAGTACCGACGTCAGTGGTAGACGTCACTAAAACCTCGGGTTCTTTTATCAGACAGTGATAAAGACAACAAAGGGGTAGATAAACGGTACTTCACTACCCTGGTCTACGGTACTAGAATCAAAAAACTTACGACTCAAAATTCGGTTGAAAAAGGGAGAGGAAAAAGTGAAAGTAGTTCTCTGAGAAATCAAGAAGAAACGAAAGACGGTATTTCAACCACAGTAGACGTATAGACTCCAATAACGATAAATAGGACCGTTAGAACTAAGGTCGAACACGAAGAAGGTCGGACCGTAAAGTGTACTACATGAGACGTATATTTAATTTATTCAATTTATTCGTCCACTTTTATGTGTCGAAAGCGTATGAGGAAAGGACTAAACCTTGGTCAGACAACAAGGTACGGGTCAAGATTGACAACGAAGAACTGGATCTGCATCTAAAGAGTCCTCCGTCCATTCCACCAGACCACAAAGGTAGAGAAATTCTTAAGAGGCGTTAAACAACACTAAGTGTATCAGTTTCCGAAATTGTATCAGTTACTTCGTCTACAAAAAAGAACTTGAGATAACGAAAAAGATACTAGGTTACCTATAAACGTCAAACTATAGATCAAGACGACGGAAAAGATTTTGGTCGAACTGGTAGACCTTCAAGAGTCAAGTACATGTCAACTCCGGACCGAACCTCCTAAAACTCGTAATGAAACGATCGTACACTCTAATCACGTTGACACACCATCAAACTTGTAAGAAACTGTAACGGAAAGAAACCCTAACCTTACCGGTGACGACTCAAAAGGTTTGAACGACCGTATAACTCACATCGTGAACGTGTCGCAGAAGAAAATTCTCAACTTTATGGAGTAGACCTTAAGGTAGTGGAGGTGATCGAAACAAACATCACTACGAAGGATTCCGGGTGAACTGAAACGTAAGGTCCTACAGACCGAGATCTACTCACTAGTGTGGTAGTACCAGTAGACCCAGTACTTCTAGAAAAAACATATTAAGACACATAAGAACGGTACAGAAGAATTATAGAAGACGAAGACAATCCAGGTATGGTAAAGACAGGAAATAACACGGGTAGAAACGTTCTTTACAAGGGAACCATAGAAAATAAAAGAACGTCTCTAGAGATCAGAAAGGGTAAGACAACAAAGGGAGAATAAAGAAACGTGACTAGTGACTCTTTCCGAAAGAATAGAGAGGAACGATAAGAAACCTTGAGACGTAAGTTCACCCATATAGAAAGGAAAAGAGGAAACGGAAATCGAAGAGAAGAAAAGAGTCGATAAACATTCCGGAGGAGTCTGTTGGTAAAACGGAAAAACGTAAAGAAAAAGAACCCCTACCAGATCACGGAGGACATGTTACAGTGTTTGGAAGCAGGCATCGAGAGTCCATGAGATAGTCTAGATTAGGGAACTTAGAGAAACAGTGAAGGTAACATATTTAGTATTCTCTAAACTAAATCCAATATGAACTCACCAGATCACCAAAAGGAATGAAAGAAGTTAAATTCAGACTTAAACCGTTATTCCTCAAGTACTAGACTCGGTGTCAGTCGAGGGTCAGAACAAAAACGACTGACATATCTCGAAGAGGTAGAAACCGACGTTTCTTATATCAGTTTGACTAAAGTCACAACTGGTGGATTTCTACAGGTACACAACTCAACAGAGAACACGAAAACCCTTTCTCACAAACGATACTGGTCACTCAAGAGAACCTTTTTGAGACAAACGTAAACGGGACAAAATAAAACATGAGGTTCGGTTTAGGTTTAAACGGACAATCAGGTCCATAGAGCTGAAAGATGAAAACGTAAGGTCAGAGGAAACTACTTTTCCTGTGGAAAAAACTCACAATCAAGATCTTCCAGAAAGATCATAATGAGTGGTAAATATATTTTTTCATTCTGTTCACTTTATTCTACTGAACTGTCATATAATAGCTAATCGGTATTTGACGAACTACAAAAGAAGGTGGAGACTGAAATGACTAAGACAACGGAGGAATCTAGTAGTGGGAAGAAGTAATTTATGATAATCTACTAACAGAGTTCCAGTTATCGTAGTCAAGTGATAACTACTATAACGGTTCTAATACAACCCGGTAACTTTCGTTAGTCACACCATAGATTGTATGTGTTAAGAATTATTTATGATCAAGGGAATACGATATGAGGGTTTATCGTGGGGAGGGGGGGTGAAAAAAAAAAAGTAAATTACTCGTTACAGTTCAAAGACCTAAAATCCACAACGAAAATTACGTGGACCAAAACAATTTATCTACAAAAACAAACAAACAACCCGTGTGGTACACCCTAGAATTAAGGGGTTGGTCCCTAACTTGGGAACAGGAGACGTAACCTTCGTACGTCGGAATTAGTGACCTGTCGGTCCGTTCAGAGACATGGACAAAAAGACGTTAAACAAAAAAGTCAAAACAAAAAATAAAAAGAAAGAAAAAAAAAGAGATATTCGATCATAGTGTCTTTTGTTTTACTCTATAAAAAATTTCCGAAAAATTTAAAATTTACGTCTACTCTTTGCATAAAGAATGGGATAAAAACGAAATCTCACTTTCCATTTGTGTCGACGTCCTTTTGACGAAAGTTTTTGGGTAATTCTCTTGGCTAATATCGGTCTACCTACTCGTCATCTCTATTTCAGAAAACACCATGTGTTCTCGTGACGTCTTTCAACGTAAAATTGGACGGGATCTATTCGTTGTTGTGTATTATTGATTGAATTTACGTGTAAGGTACGGTTTTACGGACTTCGTGTATGAGAACCGTTGTAAAGATGAGATTCTCTTTCCGTAACAAGTTCAGATAGTTGTAACGGATCTTTGGAACCATCTCGAACTATATAAATTTCATATATATCTCATACATAATACAAATAAAAGATCAATTTCTTTAATAGACACCTGTAACGTGTTTAACAAGTTACATTACTTTACATATATAAAATTTTTGTCACTTTACGTATATTTTAGATCACTTTGGACCTACTTATCAAATTAAAAACATTAAACTAAATATCTTGACATGGTCAGAGTCACAGAATTGTTACATGTTTCCAAAATTGTTACATGTTTCCAATTTAGTCTACAATTAGTCTCCTTCGACTCACTACTTCTGCACCCTCGAAAGGTTCACTAAGACGTTGTAAAGTACTCAGATTTTAATAAAGTTTTATTCTTCCAAATTTTTTAGTCGATATGAAAATTATAAAACCACAACTTTGTTTATATTCCAGTCACACCAGTTTTTTCTCTTGTTTTCTTTCACAGTCATGCCTGGGAAAGAAACGAGTCACTAAACAAATGGACTTTTTAAGGTCTACTCCACAAGTTTCGATAGTAGACCAAAAAAGAGAACGGGTAGAAGGGGGTCAAAAATAAAGAGAACCAACCAAGATCAAAGTCTGTCTGAGAAGAGAACTCGTCCTTTACCTAGGATCCTCTCCTACCCCACTCTTGTCCTGTCTCTTGAGGTCCGACCAAAATGTTCCATTTGTCAACGATTCACCTTTTTTCGTTTACAGGCGAGGTCATCTACTCGTCTCTATGTCTTTCAATTTGTTTGTTGAGGGAGTTTTCGTGTAGGAGGTGTTTATAAGTTTTCTATATAGAATTTGTTGTTAGTTTTAATACATTGGAATGTTGTATAAGATAAAAGTATGTCGTTTGACCTTTTTTTTTGTTTTGTAATTCTACATGTTCCCGACCCTTCGTCTTTTCCCGTGTTCGGAAGATCTTTAGTCATGTAAGTATTCGACACGATTAAAGTAAAAGTCACTAACACTCCTTCCTTGATTTTTATACGTATTACTGATACATGCTCTCCATAGATACGTTCTAAAAAGGAGAGTATCATTTTTTGTATACGGAGTTTTATACCCCTATCCACTTATTCTTGAACTATAAAGACTTACTGACTTATAAACATTAGAAGGTCTAAAGAACATTATAAATTTCATTATATAAAATATTCTTTGTTCATGTACATTTAGACATCTAAATATTTAAATTCTTACTAGAAGTTTAAAATTTTGTCAAACGAAAGATAGACAGACTAGAACCAGTCTTATAATTGGAGAGACACAGAGTTCAATAGAGTAGACATCTTACTCCTATTATTCTCATGTTATGTTCGAACTTTACTCCTAATTTAAACAATGACGATCATTTTATTCATGATTTAACAACAATTAGACACATTAGCGTACATAACGTACGAAGAAACTACATAATGTACAGACCGTGTATCATGAAAATGTTATTTACTTTCAAAAAAATTAATATATTTTGTTTGAGGAACTACTTATAACTAAATATCTTGAGATTCTTTTGTAAGCCCCCGAGGTCCCAAAGGGTCCAATTATAGAGTGAAGGACGTACACATAATCAGTGAGTCAACACACGTTAAGAAACGCTGGGGTACCTGACATCGGGTGGTCCGAGGAGACAGGTACTTTAAAAGGCCCGTTCTTATGACCTCACCCAACGGTAAGGGAAGAGGTCCCCTAGAAGGGTTGGGTCCTTAGTTTGGGTCCAGAGGACGTCCGTCTAAGAAAATGGAAGATTCGGTGGTCCCTTCGGACTATTGTGAAACGTGGAATGTTTACCTATACGAAATTTCTTCATATAACAACAAGTATAAAATTACTCACGTTTCTTTCTTCCCTTCCTCGTCCATCCGAAGTCTTCTGAAGTTCTTAAATCCTTCTGCTGTGTCAACGTAGACCTGACCCGTACTGTTCTTCCCCGTCCTCTGGTAAATAAAGTAACAATCATGTTCGTAATAGTAAGGTAAATTAATAAATAGAAAATAAACGATTTTCTAGTACTATAGGTCATGGTAGTGAAGTACCGTTTAACTACCCCCTTTTCACCTTTGTCACTGTCGAAAATAAAAGAACCCGAGGTTTTAGGACGTGTGTCACTGACGTCGGTACTTTAATTGTTTTTGAACGAGGAACTTTCCTTTCGATACTGTTTGGATCTGTCACATAATTTTTCGTCTCTGTAGTGAAAGGGTTGTCTTCAGGTATGTCAGTTTAGACACAAAAAAGGTCATCAGTATATGTCTACACTCCCAACCTGGTATTTCTTCCGACTCGTGGTTTCTTATTACGAAAACTTGATACCACGACTTCTGAGAACTCTGAGGGAACCTGTCGTTCCTCTAGTTTGGTCAGTTAAGTTTACCTTTAGTTGGAACTTATAAGTAACCTTCCTGACTACGACTTCGACTTCGAGGTCATGAAACCGGTGGACTACACTTCTCGGCTGAGTAACCTTTTCTGAGACTACGACCCTTTCTAATTTCCGTCCTTCTCTTCCCCAGATGGCTCCTACTCTACCAACCTACCATAGTAACTGAGTTAACCTATACTCAGACTCGTTTAAAGTCCTCTATCATCTCCTCTCCTACGGACCGTACGACGTCGAGTAACCCAGTGTTTCTCAGCCTGTCCTGAATCTCTCACTTGTTTTTGTTTTTTACCGGTCTTACGTCTTTTTGATGAGTAGAAGAAGTCCCAGAGATTTTATTCTTTTCTTCGATAGTTCTTTTGGGCACCGTCGTGTTTGTCATTCTCCGGCACTAAGGTCCTTACCCTTTGTACCTACCTCCTGAAAGTGTGTTACTTCTGGAACCGTTACGAGAATTCCCGTACGTCTTCATCGTGGGTCCGTTTAAGTTCCCGCAGAGGAACATTCGTCATCCTTGCGAGACGAAAGACTAACCGACACGACATCCTGGCAAGACGAAAAACTAACCGACACGACCTCGACCGGCCGGACTTTCAAGTGGAAGTCCGTTTTCAACACTCGCGAATACACCACATATTAAGTCAGACATACTTATAAAAAAAGAGTTATGGTTCAATTGGCCTCACTTGGGAATGGTTCCGTTCTGAGTGGTCTCCGCGGAAAGTCTCTAAATAGGGGAAGGGGGTCGTCTTCCCGTTTTTCTGTAAAAAGGTACTCACCCTGTGCCAATCAGTCTTTCCATAGTCACTGCAAAAAGTCTGTGGGTCTCTTTTGTAGGAGGTTCCCGTTCCCTTCATTTTTACGCACGGACTGAAAACCAACTCAGGTCCTCGAACAGTGGTTGCTGTGATGAAGATTTGCGGATTGTGAGTCTACGTGGTTCCCTGGAATACGACCAATCTTGATTGGTCAAGTATGAGTTGATCCAACGTTTTATCCAGTAAAGTTCTGATGATCATATTGAATCTTATAGTAATGGAAAGAAATTTTTCCTTTTCGATTATACATGTGTCTTTTCAGTGAGGTTCAATGTTAATAGGTTATTTACCAGTCTGTTACTTTGAAAGTAAAGAGAAGAAAGAGGTGTCTGTAACTAAAGAGAGGGACCGGTGTAGACAAAGAACATCAATCTCTATTGGTCGTTGTAGTCAAGAAGTAAAATATTTGTCTACGACGATCATGTCGAAGTTGAACTCACTGTTGGGTGGGTGATCATTGAGTCGAAGTTCAAATTCATGACCTTTGTACGGATTCTCTACCCTTTAAATTTTTTTTTACTGACAGAGAGATACATACATACACATATATATATATATATGTGTGTGTGTGTGTGTGTGTCTATTACATACACACACAAACACACACACATTTTCCTAGACTTAGTTCAGACTTAGAATTTAGGAACGAGTATAACATGAAGTTCAAATTATTCATAGATCGATACTCTCTGTGTCCATAGAAAGTCTATGATACAATAGACATATGTTTTTCTACTTTTTTTGAGTTCATTAAATATTAAGATTATTCTAATTAGACCAAAGTATTGGTGTCTTCTTGTTTTGGTCTTTTTTTTTTTTTCTTAACTTTCATAAGGGTGTCCGTCCGTGTGTCTGTCACCGTTCTGGTTTCGAGAAAGACCAAGATAAGAATTGAGTGTCTCATTGGACTCCGGTCAGTGAGTCTGAGACCCATAACTAAACCTACTGTACTACAATTCCAAAGACAAGGTAAAATTTTAAGATACTTAAACCAAAATCTTTGTCAACTATTAGACCACTGTCTCGAAGGATCCACCGAGTCACCATTTCTTAGGCGGACGGATACGTCCTCTACGTTCCTGAGTCCAAGTTAGGGACCCAACCCTTCTAGGGGACCTCTTTTTTTACCGTTGCATGATGTCATAAGAATGGGTCTCTTAGGGTACCTGTCTCTTCGGACCGTCCGATGTCAGGTATCCCAACGTCTCATCCTGTGTTAATTTCGTTGAATCGTGCGTACGTGTTTTCCCCATTCTCAATCAGCGAGTTAGCACAGACTGAGAAACACTGGGGTACCTGATCGGGTGGTCCGAGGAGCCAGGTACCCTAAGAGGTCCGTTCTTGTGACCTCACCCAACGGTAAAGGAGGAGGTCCCCTAGAAGGACTGGGTCCCTAGCTTGGACCCAGAGGGTGTAACGTCCGTCTAAGGAATGGTGGTCCCTTCGGGAATCGTGTGTGCGTGTATACCCTCTTTATTGAAAAGGAGGTGGGAGAATTCCGAGGGACCGACCCAGACTTTTCATTTGACTGTTTGTGTCCAATTGTTCTCTTTTCGTAAATAACTTAGTAATCTTAAAACAATTTTCGTAAATTAATTTAAACTAATTTGAAAATGTGTATGTACCCTTGGGAGTGTTTTTCGAGGTTTCTTAACTGGTCTCCTCTCTTCAAAATATTGAAAACCTGGTTCCTTGTTATTTAAACATTTCTTAAACTGTTCCGTCCCTAAACCCGATCCTCATCGCCTATCACTTTTGCACCAATCTTTCGCTTTCCAATCGAATTGTCTTCAAACAAATATGTGTAAAGGGAAGGAGGACCATTTCCTTCCCGTGGATAGTGTCCCCTCTAAACAGTGGACGAGAGTCCCTTCTTCCCACTATACCCCCTCCCTTCCAGTCTATTTTGAAGAACTAGGATGACAAAGGAGTTGGGGAAGTCAAATTCTGTAAGTTCTACGGTTCCATGGTATAAAACTCCCACCACACGGGACTTGGTATGGTTTCCTAGAATAACATACTTAGTAACATACATTTTAACAGAAAGTGTGATGTATGTATTTTTCTAGTGACCAGACCAATACGTTAAGAGTTTTTAGAAGCTCCGTCCACCACACAGCGGAGGATCGTGAGTCTCGATGTCTACCTCTTGAGTCAAACTAGTTAGTCTAATCATTACTAACACCTCCCTCCCCTACCTCTCCTTCTCGATGGTGGAGAGTAAAAAAAGAACAGGGTAGAGGAAGGGTTTCTTTACGTCATCGTCCCGACCGTTCTTCCCCCTTTTGATCCTTCTATGAATCTTTAGATATCGCTACATCTGACTGACAAAACCTTCTGTCTACTCTTCCTAGATACCACCGAAGATCTAAAGAACAGTCTCACTCAACGCTCAGAACGAAGTTTGAACTTAAGTTCTACTTGTATTATGATGAAAACTCCAATGTCACCGAGTCTTTCATTTCTTGGCCGGACGTTATGACCTCTGGGTCCAAACTAGGGACCTAGCCCTTCTAGAAGACCTCTTCAAATCCTTTACCGTGAGGTAAGGTTATAAGAACGGACCTTTTAGGGTACCTGTCTCTTCGGACTTCCTTATATCAGGTACCCCACCGTCTCAGACTGTACTGATTCGTCGATTGTGAAAGTGAAAGAAGTGGTTTAGGAAAGATAGGGACTAGTAGTACAAAGTCACATCTGGCACAGAAGTACCCGTAGTTCCAGGAGTGATTGACCGGTGACATTAGGACCTCAAACTCCAAATAGTAAAAAAGATCTGTGTGAGAAAGAATTCCCGAGAAAAGAATCGTAAAAAATAACATAAAATCGGTTTAGAGATAATGGTGAGTAGTGTAACTTAACATTAACCTTCTCAAACGGATGGATAGAGGAACCTTGACCCTCGTAGAGTCACTCGTGTCACAATGTGAGCAGAAACATGAAAGGTGTGAACGGTGACTCTACTTTAATTTCTTATCCTAATTACCGGTAGATAGTTTTTATTTATTGTGATCGTTTTTTTCCTTTTTTTTTTGAGGGAAAGTTTACGTTCTCCAAAGACTCTATCGACATGGACTTTTGTACAATTATTTGTGTGTGTTGACTTAGGTTTAGAGATCCTTTGAAAGTGGACGAATTAGTAAGTAAGTGAGGGAGTAAGTAAGTGAGTAAGTGGTTGCGACATGACTCCATGGTCCGTGCCCCGACCCACAACCTCTGTGTCTCACTTACTTGTGTACTTCGGAACCTCAGCGAGTCCCTGATTCTCTTTGGCGTAAAGTGAGTGATCACCGGGTTGATATACGGGGACTCTGATATGTCTAACCACCTCTTGAAATTTTACGTCCGTGCTCCGGAGTGACTGAAGTGTCCGTTCAGACACACACACACACACACATACACAAGCGTTCGAGTCAACACAGAGGAACACTGGGGCTCCTGACATCGGACGGTCCAAAGAGACAGGTTCCTTAAAAGGTCCCTTCTTATGACCTCACCCAACGATAAACGTAAAGGAGGACGTTCCGTGGAAAGGTTGGGTCTCTAGTTTGGACGAAGAGAACGCAGAGGACATAATCGTCCGCTCAAGAAATGGCGACTCGGTGGTCATCCATCAATAACGCATAAACGACTCAAGTCCACCCTTTTTGGGAATGTAGTTTTCTTGAAATGTAGTCTCTACTCTTCTTTACTTTTACATCGAAATAAAAATCTTTGTAGGTCTTCGTCCTCATAATAAGGTCTCCTTATGTGTGTGGTCGTCGTAGAGTCGAATCTTCTCGCCAGGAGATTTCAACTGGACCTTACGGTTTCTCTTTAAATGAAGGTGGCCCTGATTTAAATAGGTTAGTTCTCGCACTCTCAGGTTTCCCAACTTCTGACGGTCCAAAGTCTTTATTGCGTCGGAGAGACACGTTCTCAGAAATTCGGGCCTCCGATCGTCACTAGCGCCGGCGGAATCGCCGGTCTTCCACTGGAGGAGTTAATCCGGCTCCCTCCCGCACCCGCGTGGGATCGGGAACAGGAACTTCTCCTAACTCGCTCGGCTCCCCTCCCCACCCGCCACGAGCCCAAAGGTTAGTGTTATCTCCTTCGAGCCTCCGCCGGTTCCCCGCCCAGGGAGGACGAGAAGGAGGGAGGAACGCCTAGGACGCGGCCTCCTCTGCGTGCGACGACTGAAACAGAAGGACGTCGGGAATGGTGAGAGACCTCTTGAAAGAGAGGGGACCATCCAAAGTCGACCCTAGGACGTAGGACCGAGACGCTTTTCTGGACCACCCCGACCACGTCGTTCTGAGTCGCCCCCTTCCTGGTCCTTCCTGTAGACTCGAGCGCCCGGACCTCGGGACTCGTAGGCCTAGCCCAACCCCGCCCCCGGGACAGGGCCCCGACCCCCTGGGCTACCTCGGCTCCCGGACGCGGGCTAGAGAGCCGACACAGCCGGCGAGTAGCGTCGAGGGCCGGTCGGACACGCGAGGACCCCCTGCCTAAGCAACGTGAACGTCGATGTAGGGCCAAGATGCACAGGAACTACCCAAGTACCGCCGGCGTAGTGGGAGCCACGGACGACCGCCCGCGGGCTTGTGCACGCCCTCCTCGGCGCCCTCCCTCTTCCCCGGTCCGCTGGGCACTTCGACCCCGACCTCACCAACAACCGCGGGTGGTGGAGCCCGGACCTCTTTACGGGCCGAAAAGCCCCTACTCTCACTTCCTACTAGAACCGAGACGGGAACCGGAGAGGGGTCGGGAAGGATCTCGCTACCCGGCCGAGCAAAGACCGGAAAAAAAGGGAACTACGAAGCCTACGACAAATAAATGGCCGAAACCCACAACTCTCAAATCTTTCCGGATCTGAAAGGGGGCGACCTCTGGAGACCCCTATACGCACCACCGACGGAGGGGACCACTGGACTCGAGTCGCGACGCCGCGCTTCTCCTTCTCCACCGGGCACCCGCCGGCCGTCCGTGACGCCCGACCTCCCTACCTCGCCCCCTCCCCTCTCGGCCGAGAGTTACCTCCTTAACGTCCCGTTTTTAATCGACAAATTTTCCAATCTTAGCTCTATCAGACGTTTCGCCTCGAAACAATACTTGAATTCCGTGCCCAAGAAAAGATCACTAAATATAGGTGTCTTCCCCGTCCTCGTACCCCTACTTTTTCTGGTTTATAGCTAGTAAAAATGGGACAAAAAGTAAGAAACGGGAATTTTCGGAGGTGACTAGAACTCTGTCCGGACACATACTATATTTTGTAAAAGAACAGTACAGAATGTTGGGATAATTTCTTGGGGACAATTTCTTTTTTTTAATTTAGTGTAAAGACATCTTTCTAGACTTTCTTTTAGACATGACCGAATTAATTCGGAGATGTTACAGTAAAGACTTTAAGGGGTCTATCAAATTTTCCAGACAGACTAGTTGGTTAGACATAAAGATCTCGTCAGAAAGACCTAAAAATAAAATGTGACGAAACGACCTAGGAGAGAGATATGGATCTTCTAGAATTTGGTTAATCACTTTTACGGTACTACTTCTCTTTGAAGCAAACATAGATCAAGCCGTCCTCTCCGTCGTAAGTAAGAAGCCTAAGACGAGTTGACGAGTTTTACGTCCTGCACATTTAAAGTGATGTTCCAGTAGATAAACACCTTTGTAAACGCGTGGTAACATATAAAGTAAAAAGAGATCGTAGGTCCTCTTTTGACGGTTACACGAAACCTTTCCGTTTTATTAGAGGGTCATATCTGGGGTTAATAACACACACACACCCCCCCCCTAGCAAAACCCCCCCTTTTATCGATGTCTTGTTTTGTCAACAGAGGTTTAAGTTCATTGAAATAAGGTTGATCCTCAGAATGACTGAGAACGGATTATATATGTTAATGAGTTGGTCCAAAACAATGAATCAGGAAATGTCTACTCTTTGTTTTTTTCTCTGACCCTTCGTCGTCATGTTAAACTTTCTCCCTGGAACGGGACGGTGCACCGACAGACGTCGTTTTCATTTTCCGTCTGTGTTTATTATCTGTAAAATTACCCAATATTAATATTTACTATGAATTAAAACCTCTTTCCCGAAAAATTTTTTATAGACTTAGGAAAAATTCTTACGTCCAACTATGTTATTCAAAGTGGTAAACAAAATAAATAGGTCTTTTGAGTGGACTATTGGACTACCTACTGTGTCTATGTTAACCACAATGGACATATTTACGAAGGATTGTCAAGAAAAAAAAAAAAAAAAAATGAGAAAATTAAAAATAAAAAAAAATGAAATTACCGATCTTTCTTTGACTGAGTTTCCGACCACAAAAGGAATACACCAGGGGAACCCCCTTTTTACATAACTCATAGATGGGTGGAAGGTCATTCGAAGGTTCCGTGTGATTTTCCTCAAGTCTCATTATTAAAAATGTCTAAAATACGTTTGTAATAAACAGTGATAAAACAGCAGTCACATAGATAACTTCGTGTGTAACATACAGGTCATGTGACTGTTTCAAATTCACTCTGGAGTCATCTTCTTCGATCTGTTTGGTCAACCAGGGATAGAAGATTCTCACTATTATTGGTAACCATCATCTTTAATATAAGTATTCATCGAGAAAATCTGGTTCGAATTTATACCCAATTATGACCCGGGATTGAATTTATAAAACATCCCTCGTACCTTTGGTTAGTCGATTAGATTTATATTTACAACAAATAGGTCATTTACTTATCGGTGTTCCGATAATGTCGAAACAATTTATGACGATCTATCAGTATCCGACTTCTCTTCTTGGGTTTGAGATTACCCGAAGTACCTCTAAAAACAGAAATTTAAAAACAATCACCCAGTGTAAAAAAGAATTTGAGATACAAGACTTATGTTAATTCGAGTAAAATTTTACACAAAGTTAAGTTTGAACGTTGTCATTGTAACGTTCAAGGGGAAGGACAAAGAGTCCACCTATGTACATAGTATAAAACTAAAAGAAAGTCCCGTGTTACCGTTGAGAATTCCTTTTTGACTAACGTGGTCAACGACCTCTTCTCCCTCGCTAGGGTTTGTTATTCTAGTGACATCACCCGCAACCTGTTCAACCATACCGCACACGGTAGTCGTAAGACCCTTTCCATGAAAAGTAGTACATATACGTTAGAGAAATCCGAAAACTCTTAAACTAACACAGAAATTTTCCACAAAAAAAAAAAAAAGACTTTTAAAATTTTATTCAACATCTGGACCACTATGAAATAGAAATTTGTGTAATCGTTTATAAAGGACTCTCTTACTGCAAGAATGGACTACGTTATCTGAATTTGACATGAGTCATTATGACTACCTTGTGATAATAGATGACATGTCATGGGTCTAATATCAAGAGGTCAATAGTCTTAGTACGAAAAAGAGGGGATCAGGTTCTAGTATAAAAGTATATGAACAGTACAGAGAAGTAAGAAGGAATTGGACTTTGAATCGGAAAGAAGTAGAGAGTGCAATGACCATTCAAACATCTCTGTAGTCAAAACATCCTATGGGGAGCTAATACAACCAGACTACAAACATTGACTCAAGTCCAATATAAACCCCCACTGTAATACTGGTCCACTACCGGACACGAAGTGTTACGTAGTGTAGTCCTCCACACATTACAATAGAACGGAGCAATAGCCGTACCAACGAGAAACTCCAGTACCTTTATAGGATATAATAAGGGGAGTTTGGAAGTGAGTCAACAAATTAAAGTTTCATTAAAGTTTAAATGTCTTTTAAACGTTCTTATAGAAAATTTTTCATTTTGAAGGTGTAAGTGAAGTGGGTCTAAATGGTTAAGAATTACATAAAGACAAACACACACGTGTGTTCATACATGAACACACATACCTACATACGTACACACACGTGTACACGCATACCCCGAAAAAAAGACTTGGGAAACTCTTATTTACGTCTACACGGGACGTAAAGGAAGACTCATGAAAAGGAGCCTTATCCTGTATAAGAGTGTATTAGTCAAGTCAATAGTTGTAGGTTTCGAAATTATGATTATTGCACGAAGATTGTGGAAGGCAAGGAGATCTAATATAAAGGGGTGTATGGAGGTATCTGAAAATCAAACAGAGGAGAGAAGAATAAGTAACTTGACTAGGCATATGAAAGACTTCCGACAGAATTTACAAAAAATCCCCCTTGGGGACGGAGTTTTTGACGACGACCCGTAAGCCATCTTGTGTGATAGAAAAACATAACATATGTTTCCGGCGACCTTATTGAGGATCGGTTTGCATAAAGACAGATGTTTTAAATTTAAGATTTCCTTGTTTAAGACTTAGAAGTCTTAAAAAAGTGACTCCTTTTTTAGTAGCCTCTTTAGTTGATTTTACACATCACACACGGTTAATTTCAAAATAAGAAAACGTAAAAAAGACCGATCAAATTAACTGATCCAAAGGGATTAAATCCTCTTATCGACGAGGGGTTTAATGTCCCTTTAATTTATTAGTGTTAAATTACAAATGGTAAGTATGGTTATTTTTACCTTTTTTATAAGGTCGAATGAAAAGAAAATTTTATAAATGTATACATTGTATAAAATTCACAAAACAAATTTTACGAAATAAATTTGTCATTAGAGTTATTTACCTTTGACAAGTATAGGACAAAGGTCTATGTCATAAACTCGGGCCTGAGACTTGAGAATTGGTGTCATTGAGACGGTAAAGAAAAATACGATCATCACCCCGTTAATTTCTGTTAAAAAAAAAAAAACTTCATATCAACCAAATGTCACAACACGATCAAAGTTTACACGTCGTTTGACTAAGTCAATATGTATATATATATATACATATTCATATAAGAAAAGGTCCAAGAAAGAGTAATATCTCATAATTCCTAAAAGGTAAGGAATTCGATTTGAGTTTCGAACCTGAAAAATCCTTTAGTCGTTATATAGACTCTATAGTACTAAGAGAGTCTTGGAGAGACCAACAAAATTGACATTTAAATTTCAGGCGAAACTATTTATTACATTAACTCTGAGACGACAATATATTATGAAACCGGGTTAAGTTCACGAACTCTTGGTTGGTCCGGGGATCGTGTCATCCTTAGAAAGTCGACTCGAAGACACTTCCTTCCTGACGGAACAAGTTTCTGGTAAAATGATTAATTTTCACAAATTTAGAACATTGCCCCTTCCTAATCTCAGTTTCAACAATAATGATAAACCATTCCTAATATTCGGGGTGAGGGAATTATTCTTTCTATGGGTTTCTCTCTCTCTCTCTTTCCCTTGATCGGTTAAGATAAAACAATTCATAGATATACAATGAAATAAAGAGATGTTTTAAAGATCCCTTACAACAGTAGAGATATGATGACCACCTTTTTGTGTTTGAGTCTTTCTAATTTACGGAACTAATTCTAGAGTCTCTAGAATGTAGGGACCACACCAAAAGTCTCCTATGTATTACGAAACCGGGTCTTTCCCCTACTCGATCCCGTAGTCTGACCAACTCTTCCAGGCATGGAACTGACCCGGGTACCTCCGTGGTCTCAGATTGGAGGTGGCACTGTTTCTACGACTACAAAAGACGAAGAGAACGGGTAAAAGGTGTAGGATTAACGGTTGTACCTTTGGTATCACTCGAAAATATTTTTATCGAGGGGACGAATCTTGACGTGTGTGTTTACTTTATGTCCCTCCTAGAAAGGGACGGACAGAGTGTCTCGTTCCGTCCCACGCGTGGAGGTCCCCCATGGTAAGTCTTACAACACCTAAGGAAGGTCACGCCACACCACCGACGACGGTGGAGACTGAAGCAGAGAATGGAAGAGGGGAGAAGTTTCGTGAGTCTAGTAGTACCGAAGTCATAATCGGTGAGTCAGCACAGGTTGAGAAACGTTGGGGTTCCTGACATCGGGTGGTCCGAGGAGACAGGTACCTTAAGAGGTCCGCTCTTTTGACCTCACCCAACGGTAAAGGAGAGGTCCCCTAGAAGGGTTGGGTCCCTAGCTTGGACCCAGACGATGTGACATCCGTCTAATAAATGACAGACTCGGCGGTCCCTTCGGATACCGAATTTGGGAAAGTAAAAATTTTTCATAAGAATCTTAATAAAATAAATAAACCGACACAGTCCCGAATCAACGTCGGACGTCCCAGAAAACAACACCGGATCCGAGAGATCAACCCCGTGTATCCGAGACTTAACGTGCCCGAATCATCAACTTCACGGACTCGAAGCACTGACACACCGGACACCCTAAAATCAAGGGACTGGTCCCTAGCTTGGACGTGGGGGACGTACCCTCCGCCTAAGAATTGATGGTTCCTTCAGGGAATTTGGGAAAATCTTGAACTAAAGGGAAGGAGACCTTACTGACGGAACCTGGTAGTCTCGATTGAGGGAGGACAGTAAGTATAGTCCGGAAACTCATGACCAGAAGGAACTAGTAGGTTATGGTTCATTCGAAGGAAGGTAAAAGAAATTGAAGTGAGACGAAACGTGACAAATATCGTAAAGGTACTAGTCTTGGTAGAATTTAACAACCGAAGTGAGGAGAGGAGAAGGACCATGTAAGGTACTCTCGTCCTTGGAACAGTCTAAACAAGTAATGATATAAGGAGTGAGCCTCTTCCGTCACCGTGGGGTGAGGTCATGAGAACGGACCTTTTAGGGTACCTGCCTCCTCGGACCACCCGACATCAGGTACCCCAGCGATTCTCAGTCTGTGCTGACTCGTTGAAGGGAAAGTGAAAAGTGAAACTACGAAACCTCTTCCGTTACCGTGGGCTGAGGTCATGAGAACGGACCTTTTAGGGTACCTGCCTCCTCGGACCACCCGACGTCAGGTACCCCAGCGTGTCTCAACCTGTGCTGACTTTGTTGAACCGTCGTCGTCGTCGTATAAGGAGTGATCATCTTATTACGGACCGTGTAACTCATCACTTGTACATAATTTATTACCTATAAGGAGAATGATTCTTTACCGTGTTACAGACCAGTTTAACACTAGTCTCGAAAAGGGAAAAGTACAAAAGAGGACAGCGGGGATCATTAGTATTCCATACACGAAACCGACGGTTCTGGGGTAGTGCAACAGTTCCAGTATATCTCACAGGTACACTAATAAGACGGGAATCGGAGACTGGTCGACAAAAACCAAACTCACAGACAGTCAGCCGACATTAGTGTAAGAAGATGTCTGTGTTGTATGTCTCGTTACATTAATGTCTGTATGACGTTTCATCAAACAAAAAAAAAACGTTTCATCAAAAACGTCACGTTCTGAACCGGATTTTCACTTCGAATTAATCTTAAACCACAACATATGTTATTATCTGTCCGATTGCCTTGTCTGAGTTCTGGGTCTGTGTTTTGGTTTCTTATAAATTATGTTTCACTGTACGGTCTCTTCTTTTTGTTTAATAACTTATTCACCACGAACAGGTAAATCGATAAACCTTTTTCAATATGGAAAAGGAGGGTGTTTTACAATACTTCTGTCTGATTTGTGAACTTATATTTTTACGTCTTACGTCGGTAGTTTATAATTCCGTGACCATCGTCTCAACCTACACTGAATCGTTGATTTGTCGTCGTTTTTGTTGCGATCGAGTCCCTGGTTCTCCATCCAACACCGATACAGACTAGGTGTGTCCTGAATCTAATTCTCTATTAAAAATAAAAAAACCGGTTGGGTAGGTCGTAAGTCCTAGAATCAAAGAGCTGGTCCCAAACTTGGACCTAGGTGATATCACCTTCATGTCTCAGCATTGGCGATTTGGTGGTCCTTTTCGGGTTTCTCTGCTAAAAACAGAATACATTTTATCCGATAGTTGTTTATAACAAGGACCGAAGATTGACTGGAACAAGGAGTTACTCAATCACGAAAACGTCAATTAGATTCGGAACTATGTAACTAGTAAATTTTTATACATCGAATTCACCTTATATGTACACCATTTAAGTAACCGATCATATGTGATACACTTATGTCTTTCTAAATAAATTCGGGTTCACAGTCATGAATCAGTATGTAGAAGCAAACGGACGGAGGGTGACCCTCCTATAAGTTCAACGTATTTACGTCGATTTAAGTCGTGACATTAATAAAAGAGGTTCACAACCTAGAGAAGGAAGGAACGGTCGACTGATACGTGAAGAGGCGGTTAAGAGATGGGTGACTTTGATTTGTCTCCTAGACTCTAGGATACTGTAGGAAAAGGTGAATTCGGGGTTTAACAACACGGGGAACTGAAGTTGTCACGTGTACACTACAGGGGTTTTATTCTCACTGTAGGGGTCATGAACCGTGGACTTTCCTTTCCAATACTTCAAGAGACCTTACTTAAATCCCGAGGTCTTTGTGTTCGCTCCCGAAACACACTAGAACGTCTCCTTACTTTGGTAAAATTCACAATTTTTGCACACATTCACTTTTCCCCACTTGTAATTACGGACGTAAACTGTACGTACCTTCCTCTTTTATGAACTGTCCCTTCGGACCGCTCGACGTCAGGTACCCCAGTACTTTCTCAACTTGTACTGAGACACTGACTCGTCGTTGTTTCGTTGGGGGTCAAGTATTTTCCCAGGAAACTTCAACCGTTCACTCAGTCGACGAACCTTGATTCTTACGTAAGTCAGCGTACCTTCAAACTCAGAGTCTCTTTGGGAGGGTTCGTTCGGATAACATCGAGCCACGAAGTCCGGTTGGCTGTGACCAAAAGATCTTTGTCTACTGTCAGAAATAAGGAGTCGAGGATGGACCTCGTCCTGGACGAAACGACCGTTCAATTGACCCAGTTCAAAAGAATAACCGGGGGAGTGGAGAGAAGGAGACAGAGAGGGAGACGACGAGTCTCGGAAGGACTGGGGAGGGTTAAGGTGTACCTAATAAGATAGAATCGGAAGTTTCGTGAAAGACTTGGACTCAATGAAGCATGAAAAAGGGGAAATGTATTGAATAGTTTGATAGGAAGTGGATAATCTGATTAATAAAACGATTGTCGGACTTTTCGTTATTTCCGGTCCTAAACCTACTATCCAGTTACCCTTCCCATTAATGACAAAATTTCTCAAATATCCCTGAAGGGACCACCAACTTACCAATTCTGAGGTACGAGGGTGACATCCTCCGGACCCAAACTGGGGACTAACCCCTTGATTCTAGGGTGCACGATGTCCCGTACCAGCTTTTATATTAAATATTTTTTTTATATCTCAAACATTAATGCTCAAAAGTGTTCTGTTGACTACATAAATAAAAAATTCAAAAACTCGGTACAACGTGTTGCACGTCCCAGAATCAAGGGACTGGTCCCTAGTTTGGACACGGAAGACGTAACCTCCGTACCTCAGAATTTTGGTTACAATTTTCGACTCTCCAATAAATTTGTATTGATCTAGAGGACTACACTTCTCGGCTAAGTTGCCTTTTCTGATTACAACCCTTTCTAACTTCCGTTTTCCTCTTCCGCCACCATCTCTTAATCCACCAATCTATCGTGTTGACTGAATTACGTGTACTTAGACCCGTTTGACGCCCTCTACCACTTCCTGTCCTTTCGGACTGTACGAAGTCAGGACCCCAGTGTCTCAGTCTGTGTCGACTCGCTGACTTGTTGTCTAGTTGTCGAGGGAAAAGGACTCTTCTTTTCTAATTCCTGAACGACTCTTCGTCTGTCCTACTAGCTCCCCTAATGAACCCTACTACCGTGTTCTACTGTCAGCCTTATCTTTTTTTCTTTTGTAACTCTGACCGGTTCGAACGGAACTTTTACATACCTCTTAAGTGATCGGGACCTCGGGACACGGGGACTGAGAATAGAACGTGGTCGTCCTGCAAGTTCAACCAGTCTCGGTTGGACTCCCAAGGATCGAAGTTCGTCCGGAAGTTTCGGACGAGACTTCACTTGAGTCGGAGAACAAAATTTACTTTAGACGGGAGAGGTTTAGGGAGGTTTGATTCTCACTGGAAGTCCTACCCGTGTTACGGGTTCTGACAAAGATCGAGAAACACTCAGAGATAAAAAAAAATGGTAGCGGGGGGAAATTACACTTCTGAACTCGTGGGACTCCGGTGACAACTTGGTGTTATGAACGTGCAAATGTCTAAGAATTTTGTTAATATAGTTCGAGTAACTTACAGGTAACTCATGATCTCCACTTTAAGAAATTTTTTTTTTTTTCCATAGTTTATAACTATCAAGTAATAAGTTTTGTAAAGTAGTAGTTTAACGAATTTCGTGTGGATTAAGGTACCATTTTTAAGAAGGGATTCAAAAATCTGTGACCCGTAAAGGTAAAGTTCCCATAAACTGAATTTATGACACTTGACTCCACAGGAACTCACCGAACCCCAGGATTGTCGAGAAAAACACAAATATCAGAGACTGACTACTCGAACGAGAACACCTACAAAACCTTCTATTTGAGTTTCCTCTTTACTACCTGGACGTCGTGCCCTCGAATAAGGAAGTCTGTGGCTTTTAACACCGGCTGTTTCCATCCGAGGAAAGTACGGACTTCACTTGTTTATTATGTAACTATAGGAGTGAGGGACTCTCTTTTGTCCAAAAGGGTAGGACCACTTAGATTACAGTCGTCAAAGAATAAAGGAAGATCCAAGTCAAGTAGGAGTCTCTGTTAGTATTAACAATAGAGACATTTCGGAGGAGGACCACGGAACGTGTATGTGTCACGTATTGTAAAATCCTTTAACCTAGGTTTACGAATGAATGTCTATGGACTCTTGTCCCTACAAAATTGAGACTTCCTTATAAACATGTTTTATTAAATTCACGGAGTTTCTTTGATTTATTTAAACATAATATCGGTAGAAACAAGACCTAATTACGTAAATACGTCATTATACCGACACGAATGTCTATATCATTACAGGTCGGAGGTTTTATTAAAGATTGTCATGATGACGATTATCACACATACAGTGAGTGAGTCAGTGCAGGTTGAGAAACGTCGGTGCACCTGAGGAGACATCTGGGGGTCCGAGGAGACAGGTGCCCTAAAAGGTCCGTTCTTATGACCTCACCCAACGGTAAGGTAAGAGGTCCCCTAGAAGGGTTGGGTCCCTAGCTTGGATCCAGAGGACGCAACGCCCGTCTAAGAAATGGTAGACTCGGTGCCCTGTTCAGGTGATGAATATTATCGACAATGAATAACTTAATAATCGTAAGACCCATCACTTCGAACAACGTACAGAGTAGAAGTGACGTCGGGACACTTTTTACCCAGGATAATGGAGACAAAATACCTTCTCCTTCGACTATTTAATAATCATTGACAGTTCTCAGTGTATCGTTGTACCAAATTAACATATTCAGTAGGTATTTATAACTCAGATTACTGGTGTAGTTTAGTTTTATAGATATTAAACTCTTTCCTAAGGGAACGAACCCCTTTTTTGATTTTATGAGAGATCTCTTTGAGTGACGATTTTTGTTATTCGAAGAAATTTTATAACTCATAATCTTTAATTTAAGATCGGTTTTTGTTTGTGAACTCACGGAAGGAAACGGAAGTATCTAACTTAATTGTAATGTTCAGATGTCAATGGAAGGTTAACGAAAAAACAACCTACTGCCGGTCAACTTGAAACGTGAGGGACAATTATGAAACATAATAATGATTGTTAGGTCATAAGACATTTCGGTTATCTTAAAACTGAGACAATCGTTCTTTGTATTAAATCCCGACAGAAACAAAGGACCCAAGTAAAAGACTCGGTCACAATACCAGTCTTACCAAGGTGTAGTGAGTTCCTCCTTCTTCGATACCTTGTGACCACAATATTGAGTTGTGCAATATGTCTTTTGCATTAAGAGTGCATGCAAGGTACTCGAATGCATACAAACCCAAGGATCTCGTAGAGCATGCCGTACAAAACTACGTCTCAACATACACTTCAGGAAAAGAGGGGACAGGAAGTTCTAATGAGACAGTGACGGTTAAGGTTCTAGCACCACCATTGACGTCCTCAAGCGGTCGTTCTTCCCCTCTCGGCGGACTTAAACCACGTTTCCTTACAATTGCAGAAGTTCAAGTAGTAAGGAGTCTAGCAGTTCATGTCAGGACTGACGTAGTAGTAACACCAAAGGTTGGGTCCATAACACTACGGAATTCCAAGTCAAGACAAGTTAAGTTCATGAAACCCTAAAAAAATTAAAAAAGGAAAAGGAAGAAAAAAAAGAAAAAATTGAATATTTTTCACAAAAGACCACAAACCGGATTCGTTAAGTGCACAGAAGACAATTAACCGGTGTCTCTCACTACAAACGTTTTGGGGACCGTGTAAGGGTCCGGTGTACGACTTCTTACACTCTTCTCAAAATATATTTCGGCAAAGTAGAGGAAAAAAATAGACCCAGATAACCTTTCAGATTTTCCAAAATTTCAAAAGATAGTTCTAATATGACCCTATGTTTTACTTCGTAAACTTACACCGAGGTCAAACCTTCTTTATAAAATCGTATAAACTGCAAGACAAAAGGTCTTTTACGTGAAATCAGAATAAAGATTTTAAGAACTTTTAATTCAACTGACTAAAAAAAAAAAATTCCTCAATTTCTTTCGGTAATTAATCCAAATTTCTACCTTTTATCGGACAACTACCTGTTTATGTACAAATTGTAGTTTACAACATTGAATTTTAAAGACTAATCTTTCTTAACATAAAAAGTCGGGTTTCTCAGTTTTAAGTGACAAAGTGTGAAGAACACGGATGTTAAACGGTGGTTTGAATTGAAAAGTAACCATTCGTGTCATCTATTTATATAACGATTTACCATTTCGACTAATAGAGACTATGAAGTGCATCTCTTTGTAACATTCTCGGTCCTTTTGGGAATGTTAAATACCCTATAACTCTCAACCCTCGGTCGTTCTGGTAGAACCGAACCTCAAAGGATCAGTTGGAACATAGATTTTAAAGAGCATTTATCTCTCACCGTTTATCTACGTCTCGTACTCACTGTTTGTCGTCCGTGTATACTTCAACGATGAAGGACACGAATTCCGTCTGTGATACTTGACCAATATGTTGAAAAGGTCCATATCGAAGTTTCAGAATTCAGAGGTCCCTCAGTGAGGATGACTCAGTCACAACGGTTCCTTCTCCAATATTATAGGTCCGGTTTTACTGGAATTTTATAGAGGAGGTCGCAGACATATGCTCTCACCTCCACCTCTGAACGGAAGGACCGCACGCGTAAAAGGATGAAAAATGTCGAATCGGACATATTTACGAGACTGGAAGAGATCGGGCCGTCCAAAATGGAGACACGGTGTGGTCTTATTTCTGAGACAGTAATTTAAGAAAGACAATTTATGATCTTTCACGATTATGGGATATAATATTATTAACAAATGACTCATGACAGAACAAGGGTTTCCATTGAAACTCGTCGCACGGAACCAACAAGTCATTGGATATCGAAAACCAAAGACTTTTGTCAACAATGTTAGGACCTTACAATCTTAACCTTCTTTGAATTCACTACTAGCTTAAGTCGGGAAAAAGAGAAAGAAAGGTATACATCATTTAATTAGACGTTCTGAGTATATAAGAACAAAAGCTACTATTACATTTAATTTTGGTGTTATAACGTAAAAGGTACAAAATGTTAGAGAACTGATATGTCGAATTTTCAAAAAGAATAGAAAGATCGGGGTTACCAGGGATTAATACTTTTCAGTTTATAAGTGTAAAAAGACCGGTGTAGAGTAAACCCCCTACCTCGTCTCCCCTCTCCTCTTTTGGTCCCGTGGTGATGAACTGTATCGTCAATTGTAGTCAAAACTACATGAATGTATATAATAAAAAATTTTTAAAATCACCTATAAGAGTGTATACAATGGACCTTTGATTCACCTAATGGGTTCGTGGCACACTAACCCTCACCTACATTGGACCTAAGACGATCTAAAGCGATGGAATACCGACTTTTTGAACCGTAAGTAGGGTCGTCGACGGTGCCTACCTAAAACCCCCTTGTACCGCTGAGTTCGCCATTTTTTGTTTTGTTTTGTGTCTGTCACAAACGACACTTGAATCCTATGACAAGAACGGTAAAACTTAAAGAACAAACAAACAAAAATTAACACCAAATATAAGAGTGTATGTAGTGTAATATCTATTCATTAACACTCTCTTATGAAACTATGACCGATCCATTTATAGACTAAGGAATAGTCAAAAAACGGAGTATTCAAATCATAGGTGATTACTAAGAATCAATTTATAATAAATCTATTATTACCAAATTTTTACCAATTTCTAATAATGACACTATCAAACTTTGTAAGATTAAGATAGTAAAGTAGAATTTGTAACTTATAATATGTAACTTATCCGAATAACATATTTTGACATTCTTAGATTCTGTATTACTATTATGACCAAAATAATTTAGGTGAAGACGGGTTATACGTTCCCCGATAAAAGAGGGATTTCCAATTCCACATGTAAAAAGAAACCTTTTAATCATCACATTAAGACCATCTGACTTGAAACCATGTCATTCTTAACCCAGAATTTTAATAATGAAAAAAAAAAAAATTATATTCGTCCGTCTTTCAAGTCTTAAGGAGTTTGGGTCTCAAATCCTATCAAGGCTTGATCTTAGGGAGTGCTAAAGTGTTTGGGTGTCTTTCCCTTCTTAAAGTATTGCGGACATTCAGACTGTGTCGTTAAGACAAACGTAGTTTTACCAACTTTCCATTTTCCAGTCTAAACTTCCGTTTACAATCAGAGACCCCCCTTCACATAACCTCACTTAACAGTAACCTCGTCAATCACCTATTGAACGTAGTTCCCACTTCAGACTTGGTTCTCTTCCTTTCTAAAAAAATTTTTGTTACAGTCTCTATTTACGAATAGGAAGGGGGTGGGGGTTGTCACCGACACACCTCACCTCACTTACACCGTCCGCAAAGAGAGGTCCTGGACTTAGGTCTTTACCCTTGTCTGTCACTGTCACTTTTAACCTTCCTTCACGTATTCTACCACCACCTCTCCATTTGCCCCGCTCCCCCGAACTAAATTCTGTTAATTATGGCAGAACCTGTTTTAGCTCTTGTGAAAGATACCGACGGATAAGTCTATTTGAAAAAGGTTTTAAGACAAAAGGAGAAAAATTTTTCTTAAATGAGAAAAAAAACAAACTCCCTCTCACCAAAAAAAGGGAAAAAAAAAAGTAAACAATTAATAAAAAAAGAAAATCTATCTGAGTCGTATCGTTTATACGTCGATAATACCAGAATTTTTCCGTTCTGACTGATGTGACCAGTTTGAACGATACGATCACGGGGATCCCTTTTGTTTATAAAAAGGTCTCTTTAAGACAACATTATCCTCACTTTGCACCTTAAGTGGCTACTGTTTCCACCGAATAAATCTTTTCATTTGGATCCGTGACAACACAGTATTAACTGATTTTATTATAATGACTAACTAACAGTTATCAAAAGTTCGATAATCGTTAGTCATCGAGCTTGTAACTAAGTCACAGAGAGGTGTCAGTTGGCTCCTACAGGGGAAAGGGGACAAAAAATTTTGACGGAAAACACTGATTGGTAAGAGAGATACCGGGAGTATAAACAGTATTTTATTTCATAGTAAAACCCGGTCTCATTTCTGACACCCTAATCTAACTTTAATACCCAGAAAACTGTGACATATTATAACCCTTCGGTAAATTGAAAATTCGACTTAGAGTCAAAAGAGGAGATGTTTCAGAATTCCACAAAAATTCACATTGACAAAAGAGTTTATGCCTTAGCAAAGTAAATCAAGTTAAAATTTCTGAAAAAAAAGGGGGTTCTTAAACTGGACATATACCTCTTTTTCCTAGAAATTTTTCAACTTTCTCAAGAATCCTAAAGTAATTCTATTTGGGTCACATTGAGTGGGTTCCAGAAAATTAATCACTATCTAACGTAATTTAGGGTAAAAAGATCATGAGTCAATGAGGACGATGGATTAAGAGTTCATGTTCACGGAAACACCCAAGTCTCACATATATTAAACACGAGTCTATCAACAGACGTTCCAAAACTGTAGTGAAACGAGTATTGAATCAACCAGTATCATAAAATCCACTGTCACTAATCACCGGAGTTTTCCTGGACTTTTAGTTCCACTTTAAACAAGAAACTTACACTTATACTTCCAAGAAAATGAAAGTAACAAGGGACTAAAATAATTATAGAAACCTTTATAAACACAAATATTTATTCTAACCAACGTTTTACATGTACGATGGTGATACTAAAAATTTTACCGATAAATATGTTATTTGATGAATTTAAACAGTTTCGTAAATGTATCATGGTTGGTACATCAAAATTTCAAAATTTATAAAATGTATATATAATTGAGTGAATTGTTTAAATACTTCGTCTATGGTAACAATGGGAATAAAATGTCTTCACCTGGGACTCTATCCATCAGATTTATTACAAGAGTCCTACTGTCTCAATTCTCTGTCGTCCTTAGTTTGGTGGTTTCGTAGACCAGTTAATAGAGGAAATACTAAAAAAAAAAGAGAATCACGGATACTTCAGTAGTTCGACTTTCCTATATGGTTGACCCGATAACCTAATTCACACCGGCTAGAATAACTTAGGTACAACTTTTTAGATAGGTCCTAAGTGGGTCACAGTTGTTACCACTTCCATTTGACAATGTTTTATAATCCACCAAAGAGTAACTCATAAGGTATTCATCTAATTAAAATTCTTCCTACTCTATTACAGAGTCAGGTGTCAATAAAAAGTAGAGTCTTAAAATACCTTTGAAATGAGTAAAGATAGTCTTCAAATCCGGTTTTCTCGTTTTCAAATATCTTCGACTCTGTAGTCTACGCAAAAATATTAAGGGGAAACATATTACACGGTTTAATTTATAATTGAGACTCAGAATAAGTCGTATAAGAATCTACTAGCAAACTTATTCAAATTATTAAAGTAAAGTTCAACCACATAATATTTGATATCGAACCGAACCTACATACATCGTGAATATGGAATCGTTTAAATCAAATTAAGTCTTCAATACCTTGTCAATTCATCCTTAACTAATAAAAATTTATTTTGACTCTATTGACTGAGTAAAAGACGTTCAGTTGTCGTCCTCACTTTTTCATTCCCTCTTTTACGTCATCTGACTTTCTTTGTCTTCTCCTTTTATGTCTTGATAATCCCCTATTTAGTACCATAGTCTACAAAAGTCCACAAAAAAACAATAACAACAAACCGAAAACTATCATATCGTTTTTTTTTATTTCGTTCATACCGTTTTAACCTATTAACGGTTCAGGTATATATTTTTAAACAAATAACGGGGGTGAAAACACATACATGTTTTTGAAAGTCTCGATTAAATTCTTTTATATTTAGAGGGAACTAATTGTATGATTTTATTAACGCATTAATTTAACTAGGACACTCATTTAATGAATTATGTTTGGTCATGTCACAAACCCCTTAACACAAAAAAAAAGGGGGGGTCGTTAAGAACTCGTAAGGTTCTTAGAACGGAAACACACTGAAGGTCAATGAAAGGACCTGGAAAATCCAGTTGATGATGGATTTTAGAAGATGAATTGATTTCTTAAAAGTCCTATGAATTTTAAAGTACTTTTTTTCGAGTTATTCTTGGTATAAACTTACACTAAGTTAAACTTCTGTATGTTCGTCTCTCCACAGTTATTCAAACTATCTCATGAATTTTTAAGATCAAAAAAGCATCACAGATAAACATATAAGATATATATTTTAGTTTAAACTTTATGTTTATAATTTCTATCTATCCGGACAACCACTATTTTTGATTTCTTCCTCAAATACGAATAGTTTAAAGGACGTTCAACAGGACAAGTTGGGGTCCTGGACGATAACCAGTAAGAAGGGACACCAAAGTAAAGAATTAGAATCACGAAAAGAACAAGACCGTCCCGTACATACCGTAACTCTTACTTCAGAAGGACTCGGAAGGTACATAGGACTTACGAGCTCCCAATTGGTCACAATAGTTGGTCTTCGACTTCCTACTTCTCCAACGGGTTGAGTTCTTTTCACGTCTATGGGAGACCCCGTAGGTTTTCCTGGATTTCCTGGACACTGAAGACCGACGTTCCGACATCTTTGAATTTTGATGTTAAACTAATTGGTGCTCGGAAATCAAACGCAGGTACATGTACCTCGTGTCAAGCGAAAACAGAAGGATTCAGACACTTAGACCCGAGGGTCTTAGTTTCGGGTACGAACGAAATTATGAACGTTCTGCTCAGGAACTTGTTTATTTTATTTGGTGGATCGCATCACACGAGGACAGAGAGCTTGAGAAATTAAAGATTTTCTAAAGGTAGACAAAGAAAAAAAATTTATCAAGAAGGGGGTATAGTATTTAAAAGGAATTTAAGACAGTAGATGTAAAGTAGGACATGAAGAAGGTAGTTTGTCGTGATGTTAAGAAACAGTGTTGTACACGACACTAAAACAACAGGATTCTTATACAATGGTGAAAAAACAAAGTCAATAAAATTTAAATGAACCGACACAGTCTAGAATTGGTACTGTACGTTCCAGTAATAACACAGCACGCCCTAGAAAACCACGTCGTGTGTCTGAGATCAACACCGAGTGCCCAAATTGACGGGGCATCGTACACCTAGAATCAAGGGGGTGGTCCCTAACTTGGAAGTAAGGGATATAATATTCCGTTTAAGAATTGGTAACCTGACGGTCCCTTCAGAGTTCCTAAAAAAAAAAAAAAAAAAAAAAAACCTCAAACCAAAGTATCGTTTTAACTGCGGCTCTAAAGGGTAATTGTGAACAGGAACACAAATACCCTTTAGACAGATACTTATATACATATACTTGTGTGTAAGTATCGACGGGGAGAATAGTCGTAGCGAGTCTCACCACATAAACAATGTCAGTTACTTGATTGTAACGACACTGTAGGTTTCGGGTAGTAAATGTAATGCCAAGTCAGAACCATACGTAAGACACCCGGACCAGTTTGTATTTCACTGTACATAGGTCATAAAAGTGTCGGGACTTTTATGACTCCCATGGTAAAATCCAAATGGTGACTTCTTTCTTGGTTACCTACTGTAAATGTTTCTTCGGGTAAAATAAAGAGTTTCCTTTTCGGAGATTTTGACGAAAGATTTTAACCCTAATTCAAACAATGTCAACCAAGTCAAACTATTACTTTTTACTTTCACCCGACTTAATAAGTGTAGGTCCGATGACCCTCTGTCGAATTATCTCCCCAGTCCTCCCTCGGAACTACGTCTGAAGGAAATTTTTTATCAGATGTACATTATAGATCCCCAGTGAAAAACATCACAATTTTCGTACCTTAAACAATAGTACATTTGGACCTAAAGTAACTAATTGACGTCAAACCCCGTTCAATAGAAGAATTGGTGGGGATTCGGAGTTAAAAGAGTGGATACTTCATCACCATTATTACCATGGAGAAGTTATACTATATACTTAATTTACTCTTTTACATTTTGAATTTCGTGTTACGAACTCAGATTATCATAAAATCACGAATGACAATATTCACTCAAGTCAAGTCAAGTCAGTGAGCCAGCACAGGTTGAGAAACGTTGGGATACTTGTCGTGAGGTCCGGAGGGACAGGTTGACGGTCTCAAGTGGGTTTGAGTACAGGCAACTCAGCTACTACGGTAGGTTGGTAGAGTAGGAGACATCATGGGAAGACGGAAGTCAGAAAGGGTCGTAGTCCCAGAAGAGTTTACTCAGTCGAGAACCGTAATCCGCCGGTTTCACTAAATGTATATATATTGTATATATGTTATATATACTAAATGTATATTTATTGAGTAAATTCAGTAGGATTCGACCGAATTTTGAGTTGTAAACTTTTTACTTCTATTACCGTAGTCCAGGGTAGTGAAGTACCGTTTATCTACCCCCTTTTTATCCTTGTCACTGTCTGAAGAACCCCACGTTTTAGTGATGCCTACCAGTGATGTCGGTACTTTAATTTTCTACGAACGAGGAACCTTCTTTTTGATACCGTTTGGATCCGTCGTATGATTTTTCGTCTCTGGAATCAAACGGTTGTTTACAGGTAGATCAGTTTCGATACCGAAAAGGTCAGTACATGTCTACACTTAACCTGGTATTTCGACTCGACTCTTCTTAACTACGAAAACTTGAGACCACAACCTCTTCTCTCAGGGAACCTGACTTTCCTCTAGGTCGGTCAGGTAGGACTTCCTTTAGTCAAGACTTATGAGTAACCTTCCTGACTACGACTTCGACTTCGAGCTTATGAAACCGGTGGACTACACTTCTTGACTGAGTGAACTTTTCTGAGACTACGATCCTTTCTAACTTCCGTTCTCCTCTTCCTCTGCTGTCTCCTACTCTATCAACCTACTGTAGTGACTGAGCGACCTGTACTCAAACTCATTGGAGATCCTCAACCACTACCTGTCCCTACGTACCGCACGACGTTAGGTACTCCAATATTTCTCAGTCTGTACTGACTCGTCGACTTGACTCGGTATTCCATCACAAAGACGTGGAACCGTGATATTAAACCCCGACCTTATAAGACATAACACCCTTTCAGAAGGGACCATCGAGTAAGCCATTTCTTAGACGGACGTCACGTCCTCTGGACCGAGGTAGGGACTCAGTCCTTATAGGAGACCTTTTCCTTTCCCGTTTGGTGAGGTCATAGGAACGGACCTTCTAGGGTACCTGTCTCTCGCACCACCCGACGTCAGGTACCCAACATTTCTCAACCCGTACTTACTCGTTGATTGTGTGTCACGTAGTATCCTACAAAGGATCGTAGACACCGTAGATGGGAGAATTACGGTCAATGTGTGGGGAGAGGGGCCAAAACAGTTGGGTTTTACAGACGTCTGCAGTTTAAAGAGGACCCTCGTTTTAGTGGGGACCAACTCTTGGTGACGAGATTTCATAAACTAGGAGGAAAATGTCTATTTTGACTTTGTCTGTGTGTCTCTCAGTGTGTCGACGATTCAGCAATTTCAACAACGACTTGGTTCTTTCTGTGGTCCTATGAATCAGAGGCCTCCTCTTCTTAAGTTCGGCCCCGGTCTCTGCTCCGAACTAACGAGTCTCAAACCACATTATCTCTAAATAATTTCATATTTTCCCTATCTCTTTCGAAGACTGTATTTGTAGTCTTTTCCCGTCTTTCTGATGGGGGATCGATCACAATCGTTACCTCAATGTATGAAAAATTAATGAATAAGTCAAGTCAAGTCAAGTCAGTGAGTCAGCACAGACTGAGACGCTGGGGTTCTTAGGGTCGTGTGGTCCGCAGGGATAGGTAGTGGTTGAGGACCTCAGATGAGTTTGAGTATAGGTAACTCAGCCAGTATAGTAGGTCGGTAGAGTAGGAGACCGCAGGGGAAGAGGAGGACAGGGATTAGGGAGGGTCGTAGTCCCAGAAAAGGTACTCAGTTGGGAAGTATAGTCCACCGGTTTCATAACCTCAAAGTCGAAGTCGTAGTCAGGAAGGTTACTTGTGGGTTCTGACTAGAAATCTTACCTGACCAACCTCGAGGGACGTCCGGTTTCTTGAGAGTTCTCAAAAGAGGTTGTGGTGTCAAGTTTTCGTAGTTAAGAAGTCGCCGAGTCGAAAGAAGTGTCAGGTTGAGAGTGTAGGTATGTACTGGTGACCTTTTTGGTATCGGAACTGATCTGTCTGGAATCAGTCGTTTCATTACAGAGACGAAAACTTATACGATAGATGTAACCAGTATTGAAAGGAAGGTTCCTCATTCGCAGAAAATTAAAGTACCGACGTTAGTGGTAGACGTCACTAAAAACCTCGGGGGTTTTTTATTTCAGACTGTGAGGAAGGTGAAAAAGGGGTAGATAAACGGTACTTCACTACCCTGGTCTACGGTACTAGAAACAAAAGACTTACAACTCGAAATTCGGTTGAAAAAGTGAGAGGAGAAAGTGAAAGTAGTTCTCCGACAAATCAAGGAGAAGTGAAAGACGGTATTCCCATCATAGTAGACGTATAGACTCCAATAACTCTAAAGAGGGTCGTTAGAACTAAGGTCGACACGAAGAAGATCGGGTCGCAAAGAGTACTACATGAGACGTTTCTTCAATTTATTCGTCCCACTGTTATATGTCGGAACTGCATGAGGAAAAGGATAAACCTTGGTCACACAACAAGGTACAGGTCAAGATTGACAACGAAGGACCGGACGTATGTCTAAAGAGTTCTCCGTCCAGTGCACCAGACCATAAGGGTAGAGAAAGTCTTAAAAGGTGTCAAATAACACTAGGTGTGTCAGTTTCCGAAGCCGTATCAGTTCTTTCGTCTTTATCTACAAAAAGACCGTGAGAGAACGAAAAAGGTACTAGGTCGTCTACAACCGTTAAACTAGAGACCAAGGAGACGGAAAAGATTTTGGTCGAACTTGTAGACCTTCAAGTGCTAAGTGTATAACGACTTCGGACCGAACCTCTTAAAACTCGTAATGAAATGATCGCACACTCTACTCACGTTAACACACCATCAAACTCGTAAGAAACTGTAACGGAAAGAAACCCTAACCTTACTTTTGACTGGAAAAGGTCAGGACACCGGTGACGACTCAAAAGGTTTAAACGACCGTATAACTCATGTCGTGAAAGTAGTAGAAGGCCCTAAACTTTATCGAGTTGACCTTTAGGTAGTGGAGGTGATCGAAACAAGTATCACTACGAAGGATTCCGGGGGAACTGAAGTGTAAGGTCCTACAGACCGAAATCCACTCACTAGTGTGGTAGTACTAATAGAACCAGTACTTCGAGAAAAAACATGTCAAGAAGACACATAAGAACGGTGGAGAAGACTTATAGAAGACGAAGACAATACAGGTATGGTAAAGACAGGAAATAGCTCGGGTAGAAACGTACTTTTAAAGGGAACTATAGAGATTAAAAGAACTGCTCTAGAGATTAGAAAGGGTAAGACAACAAAAGGAAAAAAAAAAAAAAAAAAAAACGTAACTAGCGACGTCTTCCGAAAGAATAGAGAAGGACGACAAGAAACCTTGAGACGTAAGTCTACGAATATAGAAAGGAAAAGAGGAAACGAAAAGTGAAGAGAAGAAAAGTGTCGATAAACATTTCCGGAGGAGTCTGTCGGTAAAACGAAAAAACGTAAAGAAAAGGTACCCCTACCAGAACTAGGGACAGAGGATATGTTACAGTGCTTGGAGACAGGTATCAAGTAGTCCGTGAGACAGATAGTCTAGATCAGGAAATTTAGATAAAGAGTGAAGGTGACATATTAGTATTCCCTAAACTAAATCCAGTATGGACTTACCAGATCACCAAAAGGGGTGAAAGAAGTTAAATTCAGACTTAAACCGTTATTCCTAAAGTACTAGACTCGGTGTCAGTCAAGGGTCAGAACAAAAACGACTGACATATCTCGAAGAGGTAGAAACCGACGTTTCTTATATTAGTTAGACTAAAGCCACAACTGGTAGACCACTATAGGTACACATCTCAATAGAGAACACAACAACCTTCTCCCAAAACGATACTGATCACGCAAGAGAACCGTTTTGAGATAACCGAAAACAGACTGAAGTAAGGTATAAGGTTCCGGTTTAAACGGACAATAAGGTCCACAAAGAACTGAAGGATGAAAACGTAAGGTCAAGAGATATTACTTTTCCTGTAAAACCCCCATACAATAAAGATTTTCCAGAACATCCAGAAGTATCTTGGTAAGTCGAAGAAGTCGTAATGACCAACCACAACGTTCTCCCGTAGTCTCCCGTCTGTGTGACTTTGGTATTAGTGTCTTTTGATCGGTTAGACTAGTGTACCTGGTGTCGGACAGATTGAATTACTTTGATTCGGTACGGTACACCCGGGTGGGTTCTACCTTCCCAGTACCACCTCTCCAGACTGTCTTACACCAGGGGACCTGTTCCCTTACCGTTTGGTGAAGTCATAAGAACGGAACTCTTGGGGTATTTGTCATACTTTTCCGTTTTACTATTCTATGACTTTCTCCTTGAGGGGTCCAGTCATCCACGGGTTATACGATGACCTCTAGTCACCTCTTTATTGAGGTCTTTCTTACTTCCCTACCTCGGTTTCGTTTTTGTTATGGGTCGACACTTACCCTGACCACTATATTCGATCTAGACTACGACATTTTTTCGTTATAACGTATCCTTGGACCTTACAATCCAGGTACTTAGTTCCGTTTAACCTTCACCAGTTTGTCCTCTACCGTTCTCACTTACAGTTGTAAGATCCTTAGTCACTTGATTTTACCTGACCTTACCCGCTTAAATTGAGTCTACTGGTAATATAGACGATGACACCCGTCCTTAGGGAATCTTCTTTACCTCATCGGTAGTACCAGTTGTTTTCTCAGGTTTTACGTCATGAACCTACGTTAGAGTTTTTGCTGTCTTACTAGAGAATTAATGAATAATGTCACTTAGTTTTCTTACAAACCTCCAACACTTCTGGAACGATCTGGGTGAGGGTATTAAATGTAAAATTCTATTGTCCTAATCGGTCCAAAAAAGGTCTTTGACAGGAGTTCTCACTATGTAATAACAATATATTAGGATTCCTTACGTCTCCCTTTTTTTTTCCAACAGGAAAGGAGGAGGAACTCTTAAGGTCTGAGGAGAGAGGAACCCCTGAGGACCTGAAGAATAGTTGGACGGATCCTTAACTGACAGAGTCATCGTCTCAACTCCAAGTCGGATTCGTGGTGTCGAAGAATTAGACAGGACACGATGATAACAATATTTATAATTGTGAAAAACAATGTAAAAAGATAGAAATTGTATTTTATTACAGTTTTAGTAACAAAGTAAATTACAAGGTCGTATGATACTCCTACAAGGAAAAAAAAAAATTAAACCATATTATATAAATGGTTAAACGTACACAAGTGAGAAGAACGTAGGATCCCTATTGAGGTTGACTGTTACAGAAAAAACAAAAAACAAACAAACAAACAAAAACAAAACTGAAAGTTGTAATTGTAAAATAATACGTCCCTGTAGTTTACAGTGAACATTAAATGTATATAAACTTCTTTAATTGTCCAATATACATAGACATGGACCTAGTTCTATGGTTGGAACTTTGTATCGTCTTAAAAATGTCTTTCCCTCAGATTTGGTGTCCATGGTTCATATTAAGAGTCCAGTGTAAAAAATTTACTAAGTTAAAAATTTACTGAGTTAGACGACTTGTCTTGTCCTATGATATGAGTTGTAAAACGTTATTAGATATTTTCTTTTCTTTGACTTTTTATGTATGGACTTAATGATACCATATACTTCGAGTTACGTCATGACATTTAGTTGGTATGAAGTTAAAAATTTTTACTGTTAGTCCTACTATTAGTATAGATCGATCTATATCCTCTTTCAAATAAAATTAAACATTAAGTAACAAGGTTAAATAAACACTTATGATTTAAATGTCGTTCTGTTACCAAGGGTTCGAACGTAAAGTATCTGGTCAAATTTTAAAAAATTTGAAGCGGTCCCTGTCTTTACTCAGAAACACACCTCCCTCTAGGTCCCGGAGTTGTATCGGTCTATTTCTGTACCTCCCCTTTTTTCTGGTACATAAGAATGGTAATATGTCTTCTTGTCTATAAAATTACGGTTTTCTTCCTTTTGTAGCGTTAGTTTAAATAGTCGACAGGACGTGGTACTCGTCTTTTCGTTTTGGGAACGAAACCTCCTCGGTTCTCGACCTTCAGACCCAGAAACCTCAAGTACCTCGACGACGAGAAGACCGATGTCTGACGGACGAAGGTTGAACGAAAACGGACTCCTTTGTTTGCGGATAACGACAATAAAACCCACACACAGAGTCGTCGGTTTAAATTAAATCATTGTATAAGACATTCTGAAATAACCCTTTTAGTGGTATTCCGTTTCGTGGACGATCGTTTATTGAAAATTTTTTAGATAAATAAATAAAGACCGTCGTGACCCAGAAGCAACGACACACACCCGAAAGAGGTGAACGTCGCTCGTCCCTGATGAGAGATCGACGTCACGAACCGGAAGAGTAGCCACACCGGAGAGAACAACACCTCGTACCCGAGATCCGGAGCGTCGGTACTCATAAACGCCACGTCCCCGGGTCGACGGGACTCCGTAACCCTTAGAAGGGTCTCGTCTCCAGTTTGGGTACAGGAGACGTAGTCGTCCACCTGGGTGTTAGTGACCTGGTAGTCCTTTCAGGTCTTTTATTGGAACATAAATTACCTTCTCTATCTATACTTACTATTTATCGTTTTGTTCCACGTTATTTTAGTTCCTTTTATTAACTCAGAAGTGAACACGTCAGTCTCGAGAAACCACCAACAAAGAGACCCCTTTGTTTTTACCTTAACGATTCTAAGGAATTCTTATCTCATCTAGTGGTCACTCGGGGACTGATCAATTATATATCTGAGTCCTTATGAGACCACGACCCTTTCTAACTTCCGTCCTCCTCTTCCCCTGCTGTCTCCTACTCTACCAACCCATCGTAGTTGCTGAGTTACCTGTACTCAAACTCTTTTGAGGTCCTCAACCACTACCTGTCCCTCCGGACCGCACGACGTCAGGTACCCCAGCGTTTCTCAGCCTGTGTTGACTCGTTGACTTGACTGGATTTGACTAAGGTGTCCAGTCATAGGTTTTACATTTTGAGTACCTGACAAACCCTGACTGTAACTATTAAATGGGTTTTTCGATTAAAACAGAGTATATTACAATTGTAACCTTTACTGGAACCGAGTTCGTAAAGACTTCGGTGACTCTGGGCACACGATTAGACTAAATGGATTTACACTGGTTTGATCAAATACCTCGACTAGCTAGTCAATGACTAGAAAGTTTGATCGATTTTGTTTTGTCTTTTCTCCCTACTAAATAACCACGTGGGTTGACTTTTCGCATCTTCACCTTGACTGTAATTCGTTCTAATATAAGTCTTTGTTTTTTTATAATGGTCTTATAAGTTCCAAAAGAGGTTGGGAGATTGAAAAGAGAGGAATCATATACACAAAACTAAAACTCTAAGACACACCATCATTTTCAAGTCAGAGTACATTAGAGGTTACTCTAGATCAACCTTTGATGGATGACGGAAGGATCTTTGTAGTCCTTTATAGAGTAACATAGGATGAGAGTGACTCAGTTTACGTGTAGGGACCCGGATAGAGGTACCGGATCTTCTACGACACGAGTGTGACTGATTACTGAAACAAAAAGACCTCGGTTTCGGGTACTTTCGACTCTCACTATCTCCCTTCACAGACTCCTCTCTAAATTCTATAAGAATGGTCTGTAACTCCCTTTTATCTACCGTTTACTATTTTTGTTATCTACAGTTTAGAGTTGTGGATTAGACACTAGAAAAGGTTGTGGGATAAAATAACGGATCATAATGACAGGAGGACCTCTTCCGTTACCGTGGGGCGAGGTCATGAGAACGACCTTTTAGGGTACCTGCCTCCTCGGACCATCCGACGTCAGGTACCCCAGCGATTCTCAACCTGTGCTGACTCGCTGAAGTGAAAGTGAAAAGTGAAAGTACGTAACCTCTTCCTTTACCGTTGGGTGAGGTCACAAGAACGGACCTCTTGGGGTCCCTGCCCCCTCGGACCACCCGACGGCAGATACCCCAGCGTGTCTCGACCTGTGCTGACTTCGTTGAATCGTCGTCGCGACAGGAGGTTATCGATTGCACTCGAAGGGTCCACTATGATCACCATTTCTTAGTGGTCACGTCCTCTGCATTCTCTGTACCCAAGTTAGGGACCCAGCCCTTCTAGAGGACCTCCTCCTTTACCGTTGGACGAGGACATAAGAACAGACCTTTTCAGGTACCCGTCTCCTCGGACCACACGATCTTAGGTACCCCAGTGTTTATCAGCCTATACTGACTCTCTGACTTCGTCGTTATCGGTTACATTCTTCACGAAAGTCAATATAGACTTAAGACGGAATCACTCCCAAAAAACAAAACCAAACAAAAAAAAAAAAAAAATCCAGTTACCGTCTAGAATATTCCACTTTGATGCTGTAAAAGGTGACATTACAGACTGAATTGGACCAAAGATAAAAATAACCTCGAGGGTGTATCTTTGTGATCTCTAATGAAATCTTTTGACTTTCTAGTTTCCTTTCATCCTTAAGACGTGATAAAACCGTGTTTGTCCAGATACACTTATTTTAATTCCGTTTTTAATTTTCTTCTTCGGTATGTTGTGATTGAATCGGTTCTTTGTGTACAAATAACTCACAAATAAATCGTATGTATCGAAAATCAACAGTACCGCTTTCAGTTTTCTGTTTCAGGTGTAGATTCCCTTTACTTTGTATGTCTTCACATTACTAAACACACAAATTATATCATGTGTCTTTTAATGTGAACCCAGGTTTACAGTGTGAACGTCTCCTTCAGAACCGAGAATGAGTTCAGGTACACTAGTGTTACAGTATAAGAAGGTAAATTCAACATCACTTATTCCTGCATTTACGTCCTTTACTCAGGGGGTTTAACAGTTTTGGATGTGTACATGTAATAATACTATTTCGGTGTCATGTCACCATTTTGGGGTTCACGGCACTGTCAAGAATTTTCATTTAGAGTCACCTGATTCTCTATGAAATAAATCTATTATTCTAAATCTATTGACCTTTTTTACTACGTTTTGAGTTGTCGTACTGACCTTTTTTACAATATTTGTACGGGGTGTGGGATTTTGTACTGTTAGACATTTACTTAGTTTCTAAATTTACGTCTTTCTTTTTTTGTACACACCAGATTTTCTTTTGTCATGTAAGGAAATAATGGAACCGAACCCTCCTGGAAAGATTAATTCAGAGGTTTAGATCTCAGTAAATTCTTTTATAACCAGGTTAAGTTGGTGTCTTACTTTCTTTTTGGACTAACCTTTATGTTACGTTTGTTTCAGTTTTTGGTTGTACGACCCCTTTTTATAGTTGATTTCAGAGTCCGTTTACCAATTATAGAGATTACATACACCTGAAGAATCTTAAACTACAAAATTTACGGTATCCTTTTCTTAGTTTCTATTCGCACTTGTCATGTGTTTTTTAATTTTTTAATGATACTTTATACACTTTTGTAAGAGTCGAAGTAAATTCTTCAAGTCCAATCCCTGAAGGGACCACCAGGTCACCAATTCTTAGTCGGAAGGTTACGTCCCCTACGTCCAAACTCGGAAACAGTCCCTTACTTCTGGGGCGTACAGTCCCGTTGATTCGGACTCGTGACGTCGCTCTCAGACTTGTGAGATCTCGGTCACAGGGATTGTTCTACTCCGAGGGGGTGCTCCGAATCGACTTCAGACTCGTGAGATCTCGGTCACAGGGATTGTTCCACTCCGAGGGAGTGCTCCGAATCGATCTCTCTCGGCCACGTGGTGTTACTTCTGGGTCTTGTCGGTTTGTAAAGAAAATTTCTTCACGCCCAATTTTCATTTGACTATGTGGTGAAAAGTGGATACTCCTTTTTAGGGTTACAAACGAGTGTGAGACATTATTATTGTGCGGATATCCCACGCCTTCACCTGGAGTATATGACGACCTTCCTCGTACTTAACTATATTGTGAATACTTCCCGTTAACTCGTTGCAGTTAGTCAAACATTTTTCCTTACTGAAACTAAGTCTTCCAGACCAAAATTTGAATTAGGACGAACAATCGTGTTCTTCCTGTGTTACATAAACAATCAAATGAGTCCGTTGTAACAGATAAAATCGTTTTCTACCCTTTGTTAATTTCATAGATAGTTACCTTCTGATAATCTCATATGGGAAGGTGAGTTGCCTTATAATAAGATGACACGTTTACTTAGTCGTAGGAGAGGTGTATAGTTATGTTCTTCTAACTAACTATCCACTTTTATCGAACGTCTTTTTACTTCCCTTGTTTTCCTGTATAAACTATAACTCATATACATGTAATTCTTTGACATTCCCTCTCTCCATTTAATCCTCACACCCTAATTGTATTTGTGTGACGGTATATATTTTGACCATTTGGTGTTCCTGGATGACATATCGTGTCCCTTGACACGAGTGATACAACGTTATTGGATTTGACCTTTTATTAGACCTTTTGTCATGTATATTACCTTCGTGAAATGTCATGTCAACCTTGATTCCGTCGTAAAAAGTCACAAATAAATAAACCGACGGAAGTCAGGACCGACACCGTGCTCCCGAGAAAGTGTCGTCACTTACCTGAGAAATCGACACCACGTGTCTGAGTCATCAACCCCGAGGGTCCGAATCAAAGAGGTACCGTACACCCAAGAATCAAGGGGTTGGTCCCTAGCTTGGACACAGGGGACGTAACGCTCCACCTAAGAATTGGTGACTTGGTGATGCCTTCAGGGTTGTAACATTTAATTGATATGAAGTTAAAAATTTTTTCGACATTCCAATATTTTTTTATAGGATACATAGAAATGTCAATTGACCATTACCAACCCCTACCCCTCTCCCCGACACCATTCTGGACCTGTATACTTTCTCATAAAATACCACATTAAAAATATGAAAGTACCGTTTCTCAGTCTGTGCTGACTCGCTGACTTGACTTGAGTTGACTACCGAAAACTTGGTCTACTTACATAACAACTAATTTCACTTAATTTCAAAAAATTTATTTTTTTACCAATTTTAACCAAAGTTACAATTTTTTTATGTCGTTTCTGTAATTTTAGAAGTCTTTAAAAATATTTAATTACAACAGAATACAAAAGTAGAAAAGAGGTCGGAGGATGTGACACCCTTTTATCGTTCTTATTCTAGTATCAAAACATTTTGAAAATTAAAACATAATGCCACATCAGTTAATGTTAACCTCTTCCTTTACCGTTGGGTGAGGTCATGAGAACGGACCTTTTAAGGTACCTGTCTCGTCGGACTATCCGATGTCAGGTACTCCAGCTTTTGTCAACCTGTGCTAACTCGCTGAAGTTACAGTTACAGTTACATCAGTTAATTGGTTTTTACAACACTATCAAAGTCCCTTTGTCTCTTTCCTGAGTTGGTATGTCTATGTACCTAGGTAAGAGAGGGTTTGGGAGGAGGGTGGGTCCGACGGCGTATTGAACTCGTCTCAAGGTACCGATATGTCGTCCAGGAACAACCAAGAGGTAAAATTTCTTTCGTCACATATGTACAGGGAGGTTCGAGGGATTGATAGGTAAGGGGGATAGAGACGGGGGTCGTTCGTATTTGAGTTTCTTGTTATACTAGAAAATAATTCACAAGAAATGTTTGTAAGACTCCAGAGATCACTAAAAAAAAAGCATCACAAGAACGGATCAAGTATTTCATTTTGTTCGGTATTGTGAGTCCAGTGATCTAACATCCTTGACAAACGATAACAAATATCTTCAGTCTCAAGTGTTTCGAAAAAGATCTAGATAGTTAAAAGAAACCCTTTAAAAACTCTAAGATGTCTTGTATTCCATAAAATTAACATTCTGTTCAATATTCGTCACAATATTCTGTTTAAGACACAGAGGAAAGTTCGGGTACCTTGTCCGAGTAAAACTTATCTGTGACAAAAAGTCTCAGATCGCAACTCTGGGAACAAAAGAATAAAGATCTAATTATCTCGATTACCAATTTTCTTGGTGACAAGAGAAATTTATAAGACATAATGAAATAGATGCGAGTCTATTATTTCTTGTTTAAAATAGTAGAATTCAATTATCTAAATTGACTTGCTATACCTCCTTTTTACTTAAGATTGTAGGAATCTTCTGTCTAAATTAAATTAAACTTTGTTGGTTCTTTAAAATGATAAATCTCTAGTCTCTTTATTTTGTATACACATATAACTATACTGTAAAATTACAAATCGGATTCCGTATGTTGTGATGTACACACAAGTTTACAATGTGAAGGTTTCGGTGCCTAGAAGATGAAGTGTAGGTACACTACTCCAATAAGACTCTATTTAGACCAAACCCCACTTTCGTCGAAAGATTCTTTATATCTTTTAGGACTCCAAAAATCTTCCCAATTTATGTGTCCCTCAAAAGGGAGGTTCCCTTTTTTTTAAAGTTTGTCTTCCACTACTGTCGAGTGAAAAGTCCAATAGAGAACAAATAAGATGACCGTACCATAAACCGGCGGACGAAATGGTTTGTGAGTTCCAACGGCCCGTGCAGGAGAATCGGTACTCCTTGATCGATCGACCGACTGTTAATACTGTGGGTGGACTATCGTCCGTCGACCACGAAAGTTAAGGACAACTTCTGCATGCACCAGTAAAGATTAGTTAATGTATTAAGATCTTGTTACGTTCCTATAAAAATTGTCATCTGTTTTTATTGTGTGTATATAATCGGTTCCCGAAATGTTCCTTTGTAGTACTCGAATGAATTTTAAATTTCTAAATAACGTAAAACAAAGATCGAGATTTTTATTACACTCCCTCCCCTCTACCCTCTCCCCTCTACCCTCACGATTTTTTAAACACGTTTTTCGAAATGTGTTCGTCCTACTTACAATCAAGTGAACATATAAATGTCCTGTCTAAAAATCAAATTTTCCGGATAAAATATGTGTTTATAATATAGATACAGGTAAGGTATGTCTATGTATGTTCTGTACATACAAAAAAGACATACAATTAAAACCTGTGGAACGTTTGAGTCATTATATAAATGTAGAGTCGAAATTTAAGTCAAGGTAAGTCAAGTCAACGAGTCAGCTCAGGTTAAGAAATGTTGGGGTACCTGATGTCGTTCAGTTCAAAGGGACAGGTAGTGGTTGAGGACCTCGAACGAGTTTGAGTAAAATTTCATCTACGGATAATTTACCAAAGGAGGTACAAAGTTGGCCTCTTCCGTTACCGTGGGTTGAGGTCATAAGAACGGACCTTTTGGGGTACCTACCTCCTCGGACCATCCGACGTCAGTCAGGTACCCCAGCGATTCTCAGCCTGTGCTGACTCGCTGAAGTGAAAACGAAAAGTGAAAGTACGTAACTTCTTCCTTTACCGTTGGGTGAGGTCTCAAGAACGGACCTCTTAGGGTCCCTGCCCCCTCGGACCACCCGACGGTAGAGACCCCAGCGTGTCTCAACCTGTGCTGACTTCGCTGAATCGTCGTCGTCGTCGTCGTACAAAGTTGGGTATGTGATCAGTCTAGAAAATTTGTCAGTCTAGAAATTTTAAAATTATCATTATTACAGAAACTTATAAGATTTCGTAAATTTTCTCTTTTTTAGACGATTCTTTAACCAAAACGAAAAATAAAACATTTGTAGTTCTTACCTTACTCTCTACTACGGAACAAAATACACCTGTATAAATTCCGATTTAATATGACGTTCCTTAAAACAGATACTATCATCGGTCAAAAGTGAAATCAGGACTTATAGAAAATAGGAGTAAGAATAAAAGAAAAGTTAGGATGAAGTCTTAACACGATGGAAGTGTGATAACATACCTAGTGACATTCGGTACACTTTTTTCCAGATTTTTTGTACAGATTTGTACAGATTTTTGACATATGAAATTTATTCAGTTTGATGTGTTTCTTGTCATTGTTCTTTTTAGAAGTCTGAAAATAACTGACAGTACAAGGTCTGTAACACGATCCCCGACTCTTAATTTCCACTTTTGTCGTGTTAGGGTGGAAATTGGTAGAATATTCTCTTCTTTATCTCCGTTTGTGCTTCGACGATATTTTATGTTATACTATTTCATCGGTCCCTATGTGTCCCGTAATTTCTTTGTCGACCTGGTTCCGAAAGACTTCGAGGTGAAAGGATTCCAAAGGAATCTATAAGAAGGAATTCCCTATAGAACTCCAATGAGTCTCCACGACCGACCCTCGGGTCTTACTCGTCGGGAGTCTGATAAGGACCGTTTCCCCTGTCATTGACGGGTCCCTCTCTTAGTCCAGACCCCCAAAACTTTACGTCGGACTATCGGGACCTCGTAGTCTAAGATCCAACACGCACAATTTACCACTCCGACCCCGTCCACTCCCTTCCACCGATAAAGTGTCTCTAAGGTGATGATTTTCACCGGGGTTTTGTACCGTAGCTGTCGCCCACGACTGTAACACCTCGGGACATGGTTCCAGTGTTCTGTTTTCAGAGGTCGTAACTAACTCGGGGTATTGTTGGCAACGGTACTCAGAGGACTAGATTTGGCCAGTCAAGGGACTGAAATCGTGGAATTGTTTAGTGAATGACGGTGGGAAGGTCGTCCGTAAAAGAAACAGAGCTCCGATATTTTTAATCGATGGTCGGGAACTTTTCACACCCAAGAGGGAACTCGGTCGGGTGACAAAATTACCGCAGAGGACGAGATTATTTGAGATAATAGGAGAGTAAGACGAGTACATACTTTTAAAAAAAGGTTGGGTACGTACCCGGTGTTATCCGTAATAAATCTCGGACTTATTAATACCTGAAAACCGGAATAACCCAAATACTTATTACATAGGTAATTTGAGATTTATTTCCATAAGTAACTAAATGTACATAAAAATATTTCTTTTCAGGTAAGGAATTGGACTCTTACCTGACGTTCATGTGTACCTCTGGGGTCTGATTTCACTCTTTGTGTAGTAAAGGTTTCCTTCCTAAAAGGTCCCCTCCGTCTCGAGGACCAAGAATGGTTCATGATTATGAAGGTTAAGTGACACACGGTCATCACCGAATCTTTATACTCATGTAGAGACGTGACAGAAAGGGGCGGAGAAAGGGAGTAAGGGAATTAGGTAAGGTGTAGAAGATATAAAAGGGATAATAAAAAATTTAACACGGTAAAGTTGTAAAGTGAGTATGAACTATTGACTTTGAAAGGACTAAAACGAAGATCTTTCACGGATTTATGCTTCTTTAGTCGGATCCGGAGGGAGGTCTTTGTCTAAATATGTAAGTGCTTAGATTGGTAATTAAAGTTTACTCATGAATGAAGGGAACACTAAGTCGACCATTTCTTAGGTGGACGTTACGCCCTCTGGACCCAGGCTAGGGACCCAACCCTTCTAGGGGACCTCTTCCCTTTCTGGTGGGTGAGGTCATAAGACCGACCCTCTTAAGGTACCCGACATATCAGGTACCCCAGTGTCTCTCAACCTACACTGTCGTTTAAAGTGAAAGTGAATATGATCCTACCACTACCGTCTATCTCTTCGACCTCTTAAAACCTCTATAAATGGTCCGACGTAACTGTTCCCGAATTCTTTTTGTTCGTCTCGTCGAAGATCTCGGTCTGAAGGACTACATTCAGTCCCAAGACTGTGGACAATCGACACACCACAAATTGGTTAGGTAATTGGAAACGGAGTAAAAGGAGTACACATTTTACCCATTTTATAACCAAGAAGGGTGGGTCCCAACAACACTCTTGATTTATGAATTCTCTGTTTCGTGGATCAGGTAACCGACTGTGGTCTCGAGATCTTTACACACTACGAGAGTCGGATTTATGTTTCATCCAGTCCCCTCTTTTCGCTCCACGGGACCTCCGATGAGTCTTTATGTAAGTCACGTAAGTTTACATTGAACTTAACCAAATCCTCCTTAGTGTTTTCTTGTACTTTAACAATCGGAGATTTGACCGTTGTCAAAACTCTTTACTAGACACAACACGAGTTCTTCTCTTCCTAAAAAAAAGTCAAGTCTGGGGTTTCTCCTTTAATGAGAGGGAAGTTTTTCACGAAATTTTGTTATCTTGAGCTAAAGCGACTCCTTACAACTTGTAGTTTCTCTTTTTAGTGTTCACCCATGGGAATAGTGAAACCCATTCTTCTTTAATCGTTGTTGAAGGAATCCTTCGATAACTGTGTTAGTGGTTGGGAAAATCGTTTATGAAGCCTCACACACGTTGTACAGTCCGTTAAACACTCCACGTCCTGTGTCCCAATACAGACAATGTTGGGACAATGTTGTCTAATCACTTCTAATCCCACTTCTAATCATACCTTCGTGATCCGTTTATGTTCTTTAATAAAATTTATTTTGTGATATAGACTTTAATTGTTTAAATTTTTCCTTTATTTTAAATATTTCTTTTACTTCTTTTTATCCTTTTCAATGATTTGTGTTATTCCCGACACAAAGTCTCAACTTCTCGTTTGTAACATAATTTTATAATTATGAATTTAGTCAGAGTATTCTCAGTGACTATCTGTGAACAGTACTAATAAACCGTTACGAATCATATCAGATCGAGAACGTTAGTTTCTTTTTACTCTACACGATATTTATAATTCTTTCTTTATGGCAAAACTATACTAACGGAAGGATTTTTATAAGTTCGTTGTGGTAATTTTTGGATAGTCACGATTATTGTGTTACATTATACCGTCTATGTTCTTTTAACATTTGTAGTTGATGAAAAGAAACACGATCTTCAAGTTTGAACTTTAGGTAAAGTATATAGTGTGATTACTATTTCTTAAATTTTGCTGTGTACTGTCCTACGAGTTGTAGTGAGTAATAGTCTCTTCACGTTTAATTTTGGTGTTACTCCATAGTAGAGTCCGACCAATCTTACCGACGATAGTTTTTCAGATGTTTGTTATTTACGCCCTCTCCCACGTCTCTTTTTCCTTCGGAGAATGTAACAACCACCCTTACGTTTGATCATGTCGGTGATCCCTCCTGACACATCTCTAAGGAATTTTTTAACCTTGATCTTGTCGGTAGTCAAGTCAAGTCAAGTAAAGTCAGCGAGTCAACACAGACTGAGGACGCTGGGGTACTTAACGTCGTACGGTCCGGAGGGAGAGGTAGTGGTTGAGGGCCTCAAGTGGGTTTGAGTACAGGTAGCTTAGTCACTACGGTAGGTCGGTAGAGTAGGAGCCAGCAGGGGAAGAGGAGGACGGGGGTTAGGGAGGGTCGTAGTCCCAGAAAAGGTTACTCAGTTGAGAAGCGTACTCCACCGGTTTCATAACCTCAAAGTCGAAATCGTAGTCAGGAAGGTTTCTTGTGGGTCTGACTAGAGGAAGTCTTACCTGACCAACCTAAAGGAACGTCAAGTTCCCTGAGAGTACTCAGAAGGGGTTGTGGTGTCAAGTTTTCGTACTTAAGAAGTCGTGAGTCGAAAGAAGTGTCAGGTTGAGAGTGTAGGTATGTACTGGTGACCTTTTTGGTATCGGAACTGATCTACCTGGAAACGACCGTTTCATTACAGAGACGAAAAGTTATACGATAGATCCAACCAGTATTGAAAGGAAGGTTCCTCATTCGCAGAAAATTAAAGTACCGACGTCAGTGGTAGACGTCACTAAAACCTCGGGTTTTTTATTTCAGACTGTGACAAAGGTGACAAAGGGGTAGATAAAGGGTACTTCACTACCCTGACCTAAGGTACTAGAATGAAAAGACTTACAACTCAAAATTCGGTTGAAAAAATGAGAGGAGAAAGTGAAAGTAGTTCTCCGAGAAATCAAGGAGAAGTGAAAGAAGGTATTCCCACCACAGTAGACGTATAGACTCCAATAACTCTAAAGAGGGTCGTTAGAACTAAGGTCGAACACGAAGTAGGTCGGGTGTGAAAGAGTACTACATGAGACGTACATTCAATTTATTCGTCTCACTGTTATATGTTGGAACTGTCTGAGGAAAAGGATAAACCTTGGTCAGACGACAAGGTACAGGTCAAGATTGACAACGAAGGAGTGGACGTATGTCTAAAGAGTTCTCCGTCCAGTCCACCAGACCCTAAGGGTAGAGAAAGTCTTAAAAGGTGTCAAACAACACTAGGTATGTCAGTTTCCGAAGCCGTATCAGTTATTTCGTCTTTATCTACAAAAAGACCTTGAGAGAACGAAAAAGGTACTAGGTCGTCTACAACCGTTAAACTAGAGACCAAGGAGACGGAAAAGATTTTGATCGAACTTGTGGACCTTCAAGTGCCAAGTGTATTACGACTTCGGACCGAACCTCTTAAAACTCGTAATGAAATGATCGTACACTCTACTCACGTTAACACGTCAGTAAACTCGTAAGAAACCGTAAAAGAAAGAAACCCTAACCTTACTTTTGACTGGAAAAGGTCAGGACACCGGTGACGACTTAAAAGGTTTAAACGACCGTATAACTCACGTTATGAAAGTGTCGTAGTAGAAAGTCCTAAATTTTATCGAGTTGACCTTAAGGTAGTGGATGTGGTCGAAACAAGTATCACTACGAAGGATTCCGTGTGAACTGAAGTGTAAGGTCCTACAGACCGAGATCCACTCACTAGTGTGGTAGTACTAATAGAACCAGCACTTCTAGAAAAAACATGTCAAGACACATAAGAACGGTGGAGAAGAATTATAGAAGACGAAGACAATCCAGGTATGGTAAAGACAGGAAATAGCTCGGGTAGAAACATACTTTACAAGGGAACCATAGAGATTGACGGTATACTGGGTCGTTAGGGTGACGACCCGGATGTGTGACTCCTTTGGTCTTGACTTTCCCTGTACACATGGGGTCACAAGTAACGTCGTGACAAATGTTATCGGTTCTGTACCTTCGTTGGATCTACAGGTAGTCGTCTGTTTACCTATTCTTTGGACACCATGTATATGTGTAACCTTATGATGAGTCGATAATTTTTCTTACGTAAACTTAGTCAAGATGACTCCACCTACTTTGACCTCGGATAATATGTCTCACTTCATTCAGTCTTTCTTTTTTGTGGTTATGTCATATAATTGTGTATATAACCTCTTCCTTTGCCGTTGGGCGATGTCATAAGAACGGACCTCTTAGGGTCCCTACCCCCTCGGATCACCCGACGGCAGATACCCCAGCGTGTCTCGACCTGTGCTGACTTCACTGAATCGTCATCGTCGTTGTGTATATATACATTAAATCTTCCTACCATTACTACTGGGATATATTCTCTGTCGTTTTCTCTGTGTCTACATTTCTTGTCCGAAAACCTGAGACACCCTCTTCCGCTCCCACCCTACTAAACTCTCTTATCGTAACTTTGTACATATAATAGTGTACACTTTATCTAACGGTCAGGTCCAAGGAACGTACTCTGTCCCACGAGTCCCGACCACGTGACCCTACTGGGACTCCCTACCCTACCCCTCCCTCTCCTTCCCCTTAAGTCCTAGGTCTTGTGCACATGTGGGTACCGACTAAGTACAGTTACATACCGTTTTTGGTGATGTTATAACATTTCATTAATCGGAGGTTAATTTTATTTTTATTTCTTTCTTTCTTTTCTTTTGTTAAATTTTATGGGTACTCATTTAATTTACTTTTCCACTTTATTTTCATTTTAGAATATACTACTTTTAATATTTCAATGATCAATATTTAATATTATTTTATTGTAATATTAACTATTTTAAATAATTACTTTTCTAGATTAAAGTCTCTTTAAAGATAAAGACCCACCTTTCTGTCATAGAATTTATATAGGTAGGAAGTCAAGTCAAGTCGGCGAGTCGACACAGACTGAGAAACGTTTGGGTACCTGACGTCGTGTGGTCCGAAAGGACAGGTAGTGGTTGAGGGTCTCGAACAAGTTTGAGTACAGGTAGCTCAGTCACTACGGTAGGTTGATAGAGCAGGAGTCAGTAGGAGAAGAGGTGGACGGAATGGTTATATTTTAGTGAACTTAGGGTCCGTTTTAGACTTACTTGACTACAAAATCAAAAACCAAACCACCCCACTCTCGACATTCCCCTCCCACTGACAAAGTCACCACCACCTAAACAGGTTTACGTTACCTTAATCTACTATGTAAATTTCATTCTATCATTATACCAGTATCAAAATACAAATTTACCGGTGAAAATGATGACTCACCTTTTATCTGACACATATAAACACCGTTCCTCCTCTCGATCTCTTTACGTTCCCCGGATCCATCCTCCTCATTCTTCCAGGATCTACCTCCCCTATATACATGTGTATGTCGACTAAGTGAAACAACATGAAGTCTTTGATTGTCTTATAACATTATTCTAATATGTGGTTTCTTCCGATTCCGTCAAATTCCCGAAGGGGTCCACCCACTGAGCCACCATTTCTTAGGAGGACGTTACGACCTCTGCACCCAAACTAGGGACCCAACCCTTTTATGGGACCTCTTCCTTTACCGTTGGGTGAGGTCATAGGAGTGGACCTTTTAAAGTACCTGTCTCTTCGGACCGTCCGATGTCAGGTTTCCCACCGTTTCTCAACCTGTGTTAAATCACTGATTTGTTGTTATTATTATTGTTGTCGTCTTTCCGTCGAATCTCCAATATCAATTACCGTCGTATATGACTTCACCACCGGTTCCATCTCCTCTCTTTACCTGAGGAAACTATATACTCTTTTTTTAACTACTCTGCGTTCCAAATTTGACACTTGTAAAAGTCTACGTCTTACTTTTCGAACCTTTATAATAATTATTAGTCCTAGGACTGTACTCTATCACTAAAGATTATCCTTACAGTACTTTGTCTGGTTAACGATTCTTCGTAATCCCTTTCGGGTGTACCTGTAGAGTTTTTCTGAGTCTTTACTACTCTCTGAGACGAGAGTAGACTTAGATCGATTACGACCCGAAAGTCACCGACGTGCCCGCGTCCTCCCGGCTCTCCTCGATGAGGTGCAAGTTCCGGTCCTCCCCACCGATACTCCTCTATGGGGAACAAGTTCCATTCCTCGTGGTCGACGTGAAACGACCTCGTCGGGACTTCTCTATGGGGTGCAGGTTCCATTCTCTTTAGGTTCATCCTGTCATCCACGACGTTCTCCCCTGGCCTCCCGTCTGTGTGTTTGGCATTACTGTCTTTTGACCAGTCAGATTAGTGTGTCTGGTGTCGGAACAGATTGAGTTACTTTGATTCGGTACGGTACACCCCGGTGGGTTCTGTCCGCCCAGTACCACGTCGCCAGACTGTCTTACACCAGGTGACCTGTTCCCTTACCGTTCGGTGAAGTCATAAGAACGGAACTTTTGAGGTGTTTGTCATACTTTTCGGTTTTACTATCCTATGACTTTCTCTTTGAGGGGTCCAACCATGTACGGGTTATACGATGACCTCTAGTCTCCTCTTTATTGAGGTCTTCTTACTTCCCTACCTCGGTTTCGTTTTTGTTATGGGTCAACACCTACACTGACCACTATCTTCGTTACAGGATACGTCATTTCTCGTTATAACGTGTTCTTGGACCTTACAATCCAGGTACTTAGTTCCGTTTAACCTTCACCAGTTTGTCCTCTACCGTTCTCACTTACAGCTTAAAGATCCATAGTCACTTGATTTTACCTGACCTTACCCACTTAAATTGAGTCTACTGGTAATATAGATGATGACGCCCGTCCTTAGGGAATCTTCTTTACCTCATCGGTAGTACCAGTTGTTTTTTCAGGCTTTACGTCATGAGTCTACGTTAGAGTTTTGCTGTCTTACTAGAGACAAGCAAAGGTTCCGTTTGGTAAGTTATAGTGTCATTAGGTTCAGATACGGGGTTGGTCATTACCACTTCTTGACTTCAACTTACCAAGATACTTCTGGATGTTCTAGAAAATTTTGATTGTGGGTTTTTTCTACAGAAAAAGTAATAGCCCCTGACCTTACGTTTTCATCCTTCAGTTCTTTGTGGACCTTATTGTCCGTTTAAACCGACACCTCATGCCTTACTTCGTCAAGTCAAGTCAGTGAGTCAGTACAGGTTGGGAAACGCTGGGGTACTTAGCGTCGTGCGGTCCGGAGGGACAGGTAGTGGTAGACGGCCTCAAGTGTGTCTGAGTGTAGGTAGCTCAGACACTACGGTAGGTCGGTAGAGTAGGAGACAGTAGGGGAAGAGGAGGACGGGGATTAGGGAGGGTCGTAGTCTCCGACAAGGTTACTCAGTTGAGAAACGTACTCCACCGGTTTCATGACCTCGAAGTCGAAATCGTAGTAAGGAAGGTTCCTTTAGGGTCCCAACTAGAAGTCTTACCTGATCAACCTAAGGGAACGTCAGGTTCCCTGGGAGTTCTCAGAAGAGGTTGTGGTGTCAAGTTTTCGTACTTAAGAAGCCACGAGTCGGAAGAAGTGTCAGGTTGAGAGTGTAGGTATGTACTGGTGTCCTTTTTGGTATAGGAACTGATCTGTCTGGAATCAGCCGTTTCATTACAGAGACTAAAACTTATACGATAGATCCAACCAGTATTGAAAAGAAGGTTTCTCATTCGCAGAAAATTAAAGTACCGACGTCAGTGGTAGACGTCGCTAAAACCTCGGGGTTTTTTGTTTCAGACTGTGACAAAGGTGACAAAGGGGTAGATAAAGGGTACTTCATTACCCTGGCCTACGGTACTAGAAGTAAAAGACTTACAACTCGAAATTCAGTTGAAAAAGGGAGAGGAGAAAGTGAAAGTAGTCCTTCGAAAAATCGAGGAGAAGTGAAAGACGGTATTCCCACCACAGTAGACGTACAGACTCCAATAACTCTAAAGAGGGCCGTTAGAACTAAGGTCGAACACAAAGAAGGTCAGGTCGTAAAGAGTACTACATGAGACGTACATTCAATTTATTCGTCCCACTGTTATATGTCGGAACTGCATGAGGAAAAGGATAAACCTTGGTCAGACAACAAGGTACAGCTCAAGATTGACAACGAAGGACTGGACGTATGTCTAAAGAGTTCTCCGTCCAATCCACCTTAAAAGATGGAGAAAGTCTTAAAAGGTGTCAAATAACACTAGGTGTGTCAGTTTCCGAAGCCGTATCAGTTATTTCGTCTTTATCTACGAAAAGACCTTGACAGAACGAAAAAGGTACTAGGTTACCCGTTTCCGATTATCTCAAAACGGTTCTCTTGCGTGACCAGTATCGTTTGTGGGAGAAGGTTGTTGTGTTCTCTATTGAGATGTGTACCTGTAGTGGTCTAACAGTTGTGGTCTTAGTATAACTAATATAAGAAACGTCGGTTTCTACCTCTTCGAGATATGTCTTTCGTTTTTGTTCTGGTCCTCGACTGACACCGAGTCTAGTACTTTAGAAATAACGGTTAAAGTCTGAATTAACTTCTTTCATCCCTTTTGGTGATTTGGTAAGTCCATACTGGATTTAGTTTAAGGAATACTAATATATCACCTTCAGTCTTTATCTAAATTCCCTGATCTAGACCATCTCACGGACTACTTGATACCTGTTTCCAAGCACTGTAACATGTCCTCTGTCCCTAGTTCTGGTACGGGCACCTTTTCTTTACGTTTTTTCGTTTTACCGATAGACTCGTCCGGAATGTCTATCGACACTTTTCTTCTCTTCACTTTTCTTTTCCTCTTTTCCTTTCTATATTCGTAGACTTACGTCTCAAGGTTTCTTATCGTTCCTCTCTATTCTTCCGGAAGGAGTCGCTAGTTACGTTTGTTTATTTCCTTTTGTTGTCTTACCCTTTCTGATCTCTAGAGAAGTTCTTTTATTTATGGTTCTCTATGGTTTCCTTGTAAAGTACGTTTCTACCCGAGCTATTTCCTGTCTTTACCATACCTGGATTGTCTTCGTCTTCTATAATTCTTCTCCACCGTTCTTATGTATCTTCTTTACATGTTTTTTCTAGAAGTGCTGGTTCTATTAGTACTACTACACTAGTGAGTAGATCTAGGTCTGTAGGACCTTACACTTCAGTTCACACGGAATCTTTCGTAGTGATGCTTGTTTCGACCACATCCACTACCTTAAGGTCAACTCGATAAAGTTTAGGACTTTCTACTACGACACTTTCACGACGTGAGTTATACGGTCGTTTAGACCTTCTGAGTCGTCACCGGTGTCCTGACCTTTTCCAGTCAAAAGTAAGGTTAGGGTTTCTTTCCGTTACAGTTTCTTACGAGTTTGATGGTGTGTTAACGTGAGTAGAGTGTGTGATCATTTCGTTACGAGTTTTAAGAGGTTCGGTCCGAAGTCGTTATACACTTGGCACTTGAAGGTCTACAAGTTCGACCAAAATCTTTCCGTCTCCTTGGTCTCTAGTTTAACGGTTGTAGGCGACCTAGTAGTTTTTTCGTTCACTCAAGGTCTCTTTGTAGATGAAGACGAAATAACTGATACGGTTTCGGAAACTGACACACCTAGTGTTATTTGACACCTTTTAAGACTTTCTCTACCCTTAGGGTCTGGTGGACTGGACGGAGAACTCTTAGGATATACGTCCAGTCCTTCGTTGTCAATTTTAACCTGTCCCTTGTTGTCTGACCAAGGTTTATCCTTTTCCTCATGGAGTTCCGACATATAACAGTAGGACGAATAAATTGAAGAAACGTCTCATGTAGTACACTTTGCGACCTTACCTTCTTTGTGTTCGACCTTAGTTCTAACGACCCTCTTTAGAGTTATTGGAGTCTATACGTCTACTGTGGTGGGAATACCGTCTTTCACTTCTCCTTGATTTTTCGGAGAACTACTTTCACTTTCTCCTGTCACTTTTTCAACCGAATTTTGAGTTGTAAGTCTTTGCTTCTAGTACCGTAGACCAGGGTAGTGAAGTACCCTTTATCTACCCCTTTGTCACCTTTGTCACAGTCTGAAATAAAAAACCCCGAGGTTTTAGTGACGTCTACCACTGACGTCGGTACTTTAATTTTCTGCGAATGAAGAACCTTCCTTTCGATCTGGTTGGATCTGTCGTATAATTTTTCGTCTCTGTAATGAAACGGTTGTCTCCAGGCAGATCAGTTCCAATACCAAAAAGGTCACCAGTACATACCTACTCTCTCAACCTGACACTTCTTTCGACTCACGACTTCTTGACTACGAAAACTTGACACCGGAACCTCTTCCGAGTACTCTCAGGGAACCTGACGTTCCTATAGGTTGGTCAGGTAATAGTCAGGACTCACAAGAAACCTTCCTGACTACGATTTCGACTTTGAGGTTATGAAACCGGTGGAGTACGCTTCTCAACTGAGTAACCTTTTCTGAGACTACGACCCTCCCTAACGCCCGTCCTCCTCTTATCCTGCTGTCGCCTACTCTACCGACCTACCGTAGAGACTGAGATACCTTCACTCAAACCCACTTGAGGCCCTCAACCACTACTTGTCCCTCCGGACCGCACGACGCTAAGTACCCCAACGTCTTCAGCCTGTGTTGACTCGATGAATTGACTTGAATTGACTTGACGTTTCTCTTTTGATCTTCAATTATAACCTTGAAAGTAAACATAGACGACGTTTCCAATACGACTTCACAAATTTGGAACAAGTAATATATGAACTTAAGTCAGTGTCAGATTAGGACAAAAGAAGTATTTTAGGATTTATTACTTTAGAAGGTCTCCGATTATGTGTAATTTATAAGCAATCCATCTACGATGTACTTAATGTGAGTTCGTAGATGATAGGTCTCATTCTTTTGACCCACTCGCCATAAAGAGTATCTCAAAAGAAAACGGTCCAGTTTAAGGACATACGACACAACTAAAGTCTCTTCCTTAAAAAAAGGGGTCCTTTCCTAATTAAGGAAAGAGAACTGAAGAGTCCGTCCAAATTCCTCCAGTTAAGGGGTACTCTTACAAAAAATTTTCATAGTAAAACCGTTTATTAACGGTAGTGTTTATTCTTATTTTTGGATCGGTATTGTTAGAAGACTTAGAGAAATTTTTTTTTTTCTCTCTTTCTTTGTCTACGAATCCTGTCTATTATTGAAAGAGAGGGAGAATAAGATCTTTAACGAGACGAGAGTGACTTTCTCCTTTTAAAAAGTAAAATTTAATATATAAAGCCATCTCCATTTAAAAATTTTCAGACGTGTTACGTCTATTTCAAGAAATAAAAAAAACAAAATGTTACTTCTATTTCAAGAATTGAAGTGTATATATGAGTTTCTGACCCTGTGTACAGGGTACAACAGACGTTTCGAATATTATCACAAACCTATAGAATGTTAAGGATTAATTTTGAACACACTAAACTCTGTTTTATTTGGAATTCTTGTTCTCAGTTCCAGAAAAAGATAAAAAGGTGTTCACTAGAACATTTTTGACACACGAGATAAGGACTTAGGTCTGAAAAAAAAAAACCGACGAGACCCCAAAAGTGACCCCCACACACCCGAAAGAGATCAACCCATGTGATTCAACAGGGTGTCATAGACCCTAGAAACAAGGGCCTGGTCCCTAACTTGAGTATAAGGGACGTAACCTTTCACCCAAGAATTGGTGACCTCGTGGTCTCTTAGGGAGTTCCGGATTAAAATTACTCCACGTTTCTACTCTTTTATTTACGAAAGACTTGTTCTTCATAGAAACTTGAAGGTAGGTCTTCAAATAGACCGGAACCTGCCTTCCTGAATTGTAGTCAAAAATTAACGTTTTGACGTGGATCACGGTTTAACTAAAAGAGTAAGTAAGACCCTTAAACCGGTGGACTGACTCTGTATAAAGGGTCAAAAAGGTCTCTGGTCAATATCTGAACCTTCATTAAAAGGTGGTTTCCTTTTAATTGGATCTAGTTTGGTCAGTTAGGACTTCCTTTAGTCAGGACTGATAAGTAACCTTCCTGACTACGACTTCGACTTCGCGGTTATGAAGTCGGTGGACTACACTTCTTGACTGAGTAACCTTTTCTGGGACTACGACCCTTTCTAACTTCCGTCCTCCTCTTCCTTTCTACTCTACCAACCTACCGTAGTGGTTGACCTACCTGTACTCAAACTCTTCCGAGGTCCTCAACCACTACCTGTCCCTTCGGACCGTACGACGACAGGTACCCCAGTGTTTCTCAACCTGTGTTGACTCACTGACTTGACTATGACTTGGATCACATAAAACGAGTAAAGAGGGGACTTCCATTCTTGACGATCCGATTGACGTTCTCTACTATTTAACGAAAATTAAAATTGAGAAGGAACAAATAGAATCTTCTGTAACGAACGAATATAAGTAAGACTAATAAGTAAAGGACTCGGATGGACTCGTGATAGATGAAACGTAACATTAATGAACAGAAGAGACTAACCAAGTAATATTTTACAGTAGGGAATGATAAGTCGATTAATACTACGATATACCATATACAGGTTCTTCTTTTGAAAAGTACTTAAGACCCTAAAAGATTTCAGACCCTGTATTTAGTCAAGACAAGTGTAAGGAAACCACCTTTTAAAGAAGGTACAGATATGGACCAGAGGTCTTTTTGACCCTTCATACAGAGTCAGTCCACCGGTTTAAGGATCTTACTTACCCTTTTAGTTAAGACGTGTGTTAGATTTCTCATTCGATAGGCTCTTTATTTGAAAACTAAAACGTTTGGTTCAATTTTAAAGATTCATAACAACGTTTTCTTTTTTTTTTTTCCTTTCTTTTTTAAAATTTTTTTAGAATTATTACAATTGTGTAAGACACCTATCATCTCTGTTGTCGTAATGGAAATAGTAAGTGAAAGAATAAGTAGAAACTAAATAAATAAGTATATACTAAAAATTGATCTATCGATATGTATACAAACCACTTTATGGCTGAAGTAAATTTTGTGGACCCTAGTGCGTAGTTTTTTTTTTTTTTTTCCTGTTGGAGTTTTTAGTTCGGGTGCGAGAATTAGTGATTCTATGGTTATACGACTTCTTATACATACGGACGTTGTTTCGAATAGAAGTAACGGAACGTAATCTTTCTGGAGACTTTTGTTTGTGTCATGAATAAACGGTACACACCTTTGTACCATGGATACCTACCTGAATCTTTTTTTCAGAGAATCGTAGAAGATTATGGTGAAAGGAGAATTTGAAAGTCAAATATGGTTGTAATTTGTCGAAACATTAGCATAGTTCTTTCACTAAGGTTCCATAAGGAACCCTTGTAAAGACCCAGTGTTCTTGTTGAAAAAAAGATCAACTTCACGTGTACGTTAACGGTCGGTGTATTTCATTATTTATGACAAAGAGGAAGTTCACGTCACTAACTCTTTATCGGACCATGACTAAAACACTTTCTATACTAATTTTTTTTTTTTGAAAGTTATATTTGTATATGCATATATACAAATTTTAGTGATACATTTTTCAACACCGGTATAAAATAAAGAACTAAACCCACTTCTTACAGTCTTTTCATTCGGACAGTTAATTAATAAAGATTGGAGATGTGGTCACCGGAACGTAGGTTCATCTCGTCAGATTGGCCGTCGGTTGGTCACCAGAGGATTCACCTCTGACCCCGTCTCCGTTGAAACGTAGAACCGGTTGGTGTCCAGTTGAAGTACGTAGTTCTAACGTCGGGGACCTGAGACTCGGTTTCGTCCTAAACTGTCTAGGATGCTCCCTCCACGAATGTAAGAGGATTCATTAGGAGTGTTGGTGGAGTACTCCATTTACAATAATTGGGGTATAGTGTCTGACCACTCATCAGGTCAAGAGTACCTTTGATCGGACTGAGGTTTCGAGAAAAATAGAAATAAAACAAAAATGAATAAAATACGTGGAACTCCGTACACTCTACAATCAAGGGGCTGGTCCCTGTCTTGGGAGCTTTAGACGTAACCTTCATGTCTCAGAATTGGTGACCTGGTGGTCCCTTCAGGTGGTTTCGCGAGGGAAAAATTTTTTTAAGGTGATATGATGGAGAGGTCGTTAGACTATGTGCATGTCAGAGTAGTCCGAAGTCAAAGAGAAGAACCGTCTAAAACAGTAGTTGAAATGTGTGGAAACGAAAATAAGACTAAAAAATTGACTATAAAAATTTTTCACCAGTATAACTAGGATAATTTTAAAATTATCCTTTTTTCTCCTACCCATGTGTAACTTTTTTTAAGTGTTTTAAACTAACTTGTAGAGTCCCACTGAGGACAGAGGGGTCTCTCTTTAGCAGAGACGGAAGACAGAAGGGGGTTTAGGGTAAGAAAGTCGAGAAGTAAGTGTCCTCTATTTAGAGGAGGAGGCTTAGAGAAATAGAACATATCATCTGAGTCCTTTCTTCTCAAATTTTATTTCGGTCTCTTCTCTCGTGTCACTTCGTTTTCAAGATAAAGATTTTGTTTAAGACCCACAGATTCGTTTTGAGGTAAATACGAGGGGATTTTAGTAGAGTCACTAGTTCCAGTTTTTAGAAAGAGTAACAGTAGTTATTCGTATTGTTACCCGTAACAGTTGAATCTAATGTTCCAATTAAAATCTTATTGAAGAAAGAAACTGGTAAAGGACTAGTCGTTGAGGTTTACACGTGTTATTTTTTATTTTAATTTTCGGATTCCAAGGACACAAAAAGTCCTCAGTAAATGTCAATTGGATTTACTCATTTTATCGGGACACCTCTGTTCCATTGATACCACTGACGATTTGATTCTGTCCACCGAGGTCAAGGTCACTGACCACGACATTTCCATACGTTTATCCTAGATCTAAAAAGTCCTCTTTTATCTTTAGGTTTCAAAATACAATTTAAAGGGAAAAAACTTTTTATTAATGAGGAAAATATATTCCTGATCCTTAGACGGACGTTACACTCTCTGGGCCCAAGCTAGGGTCCAGTCCTTCTAGGAGACCGTTTCTCTTACTGATGGGAGAGCTCATAAGAACGGTCCTCTTAAGGCACCTGTCTTCTCGAACCACTTGAGATCAGGTACCCCACCGTTCTTCAGTCTGTGTTGGTTCGTTGACTGTGAAAGTGAAAGTATGGTTCATTTTAAGTCCCCTGGCATAACACTGAAGACGGTATGTTCGCCTTAAAAGACCTCGAGACAGAATCGTGAAACGTCGGAGAGAAGGACCTTAGAACGACAAGGGCGTTCGAGTCAATGGTCAATGCAGACTCCAGTCAGGGGACTCCAAGACTCATCCGTCATATAGAGTGTACAAAAACTTGTAGACCGACCGCAAACTTTGAGTGGTACCAATTTTGACTACAGTTAGATTAGAGAGTTCATTTAGATGAGAAGGGGAGTCACAAAGAATAAAATCGTGTGACGTACTGGTATACGTATCTACGGTCCGATCCGTGGTTCGATGGGAAGAGGTGACGGTCTTGAGGTCCAGAACACTAGGACACTTTAGAAAATGAAAAAACGGTTAACAAAGATGATGAATAAATAATAAATAAATATGACTTCATATCAACTAAAGAGGACCCAGGACCGTGTGTGTTCCAAAACAAACACGGGAGGTTCTCACAAAGGGGTCAGGACACATTTAAGACAGTAATTTAGGGTGACCGGAGATTTCAGTTTAAGGGACCTCCAAAAGTCAGGGAAACGGTCTAGGGGTCCAACCCTCTAGACAACTCCCACGATCTTGAAAGAATTGTCACGCTCGTAAAGAAACCATATTGACAAGACGTCAGACACCCAGCAGACGAGACACCGAGATACCACCCCGATTACCTCTGGAGGAGGTTCTCTCGCATACGGTGTACGACACACTGGGTCCAGACGACGTGGGTCTCGGGGACGGGGACGTAGTCCGGTGACGACTGGGCATGGAGATGTCCTCTGTGAGTTTGTGAGTTTCCGTCCAGACCGAGTCAGAGACACCCCAGAGACCCAGGACCACGTGTGTTCCAAAACAAACTCGGGAGACTCGTAGAGACCACCCATACCTCAAACTAAGATTTACACTAAAACGGGGAGGATGATAGAACGACCCCGAAGAGGAAACGGTAACCTGTACCTCTTAGAAAAAGACTACCCTAGATTTTAAGAGGACAGCTACCGACAAGTGGTCGTGCACCATTAAAACCTTAAGAGCGTCTTCTTCTACTCGTGTGTAGGAAGATGGGACGGTAGGACAGAGTTCGTCATTACGACTTCTTCGACTTCAACTTACCAAGATACTTCTGGATGTTCTGGAAGATCTTGATTGTGTGAGGGTTTCTACAGGGAAAGTAGCATCTCCTGACCTTACGTTTTCATCGTTCAGTTTTCTATGACCTCATTGTCGGTTTAAACCGGAACCACGTGTTTTATTTCGTCCCGTTTCCGTTTGTCTCAAAACGGTTCTCTTGTGTGACCAGTATCGTTTGTAGGAGAAGGTTGTTGTGTTCTCTTCTGATGTGTACCTGTAGTGGTCTACCATTTATGGCTTTAGTCTAACTAATATAAGAAACGTCGGTTTCTACCTCTGCGAGATATGTCAGTCGTTTTTGTTCTGACCCTCGATTGTCACCGAGTCTAGTATTTGAGGAATAACATTTTAAACCTGAACTTCTTTCATCCCTTTTGGTGATCTGGTAAGTCCATACTGGATTTAGTTTAGGGAATGTTAATATGTCACCTTCACTGTTTATCTAAGTTCCCTAATCTAGACTATCTTACGGACTTCTTGATACCTGTCTTCAAGCACTGTAACATGTCCTCCGTCCCTAATTCTGGTAGGGGTTCTTTTTCTTTACGTTTTTCCCTTTTACACTGAGAAACGATGGGGTACCTGACATCGGATGGTCCGAGGAGTCAGGTACCCTAAAAGGTCCGTTCTTATGACCTCACCCAACGGTAAAGGAAGAGGTCCCCTAGAAGGACTGGGTCCCTAACTTGGGTCCAGAGGACGTGACATTCGTCTTTGAAATGGCAGACTCGATGGTCCCTTCGGGGCCAATAGACTTCTCCGGAATGTTTATCGACTCTTTTCTTCTCTTCGATTTCCGTTTCCTCTTTTCCTTTCTATGTGGGTAGACTTACGTCTCAAAGTTTCTTACCGTTCCTATCTATTCTTTCGGAAGGAGTCACTATTCACGTTTCTTTATCTCCTTTTGTTATCTTACCCTTTCTGATCTCTAGAGAAGTTCTTTTACGATTTATGGATCCCTTGTAAAGTACGTTTCTACCCGAGTTATTTCCTGTCTTTACCATATCTGGATTGTCTTCGTCTTCTATAAGTCTTCTCCACTGTCCTTATGTATCTTGATATATTCTTTCTAGAAGTACTGGGTCTATCAGTACTACCACACTAGTGAGTGGATCTCGGTCTGTAGGACCTCACGTTTCAGTTCACCCGGAAGTCTTCGTAGTGATACTTGTTTCACCTCCACTACCTTAAGGTCGACTCGATGAAGTTGAGGATTTTCTACTACGGCACGTTCACGAGGTGAGTTATACGGTCGTTTAAACCTTTTGAGTCATCACCGGTGTCCTGACCGTTTCCAGTCAAAAGTAAGGTTAGGGTTTCTTTCCGTTACGGTTTCTTGCAAGTCTGATGAGGTGTTACTGTGACTAGAGTGTATAATCGTTTCATTACGAGTTTTAAGAGGTTCGGTCCGAAGTTGTCATGGACTTGACTCTCGAAGGTCTACAAGTTCGACCTAAATCTTTTACGTCTCCTTGGACTCTAGTTTAACGGTTGTAGACAACCTAGTATCTTTTTCGTTCTCTCAAGGTCTTTTTATAGATGAAGAAGAAATAACTCATACGTTTTCGGAAACTGACCAGCTAGTGTGGTTTGAAACCTTTTAAGAATTTCTCTACCCTCATGTCTGGTGGAAAGGACAGAGGATTCTTTGGACATACGTCCAGTTCTTCGTTGTCAATCTTGACATGTACCTTGTTGTCTGTCCAAGGTATAACCCTTTCCTAACGGAGTTCCGAGATATAACAGCGACACGAATAAATTAAATATACGTCTCATGTAGTACGTTTTACGGACCGACCTACTTCGTGTTCGACCTTAGTTCTAACGACCCTCTTTATAGTTATTGGAGTCTATACGTCTACTGTGGTGGTAATACCCTCTTTCACTTCTTAATTTCTCAGAGAACTACTTTCACTTTCTCCTCTCATTTTCTGAATTTTTTTGAATTTTGAGTTGTAAGTTTTTTGTTTCTAGTACCGTAGACCAGGGTAATGAAGTACCGTTTATCTACCCCTAAGGGACCATCAAGTCTGCCATTTCGGAGATGGGCGTTATACCCTCTGGTCTCAAGTTAGGGATCCAACCTTTCTAGGGGACCTCTTCCTTTACTGTTGGGTGAGTTCATTAGAACGGATCTTGTAAGGTACCTGTCTCCTCGGACCACCCGATATCAGGTACCCCAGTGTTTCTCAGCCTGTACTGACTAGTTGAAGTGAAAGAAAGTGTTACCTTTCTCACTGTCTGAAATATATACGTTTTCATCGTTCAGTTTTCTATGAACCTCATTGTCCGTTTAGACCGGAAACGATGAAGTTTTAGTGACGTCTACCACTGACGTCGGTACTTTAATTTTCTACGAACGAGAGACCTTCTTTTCGATACTGTTTGGATCTGTCGTATAATTTTTCGCCTCTGCAATGAAGCGGTTGTTTCAGGTAGATCAGTTTCGATACCAAAAAGGTCGTCAGTACATACCGACACTCTCAACCTGATATTTCCTTCGACTCTTGGTTTCTTACCTACGAAAGGCTGACACCACAACTTCTTCTGAGAACTCTCAGGGAACCTGACGTTCGTCTAATTTGGTCCGTTAGGATTTCCTTTAGTCAGGACTTATAAGTATCCTTCCTGACTACAACATCGACTTTGAGGTTATGAAACCGGTGGACTAAACTTCTTGACTGAGTAACCTTTTCTGGGACTACGTCCCTTTCCAACTTCCGTCCTCCTTTTCCGCTACTGTCTCCTACTCTACCAACCTACGGTAGTGACTGAGTTACCTGTACTCAAACTCTTTCGAAGTCCTCAACCATTACCTGTCCTTTCAGACCGCACGACGTCAGGTACCAAAACGTTTCTGAACCTGTGGTGACTCGCTGACTGGACTTGACTATCAACGAAGTGTCACAACACAATCGAAATTTAAAAATATATATATATATGGATATATATATATATATCCACATATATATATATATATATCCATATATATATATATATAAGAAAAGGTCTAAGAAAAGGGATTATCCAATAATGTTTTACAACTCATATCAATGGACACAATATGTCATCCAAGAACAACTAATAGATAAAATATATAGTCAGTTAGTCAAGTCAACGAGTCAGCACAGGCTGAGAAACACTGAGGTACCTGTGTGTCTCATCACAATATACGATTAGGGTTTGATCAGGTAGGGAGGGAGAGTGAAAGGGTAAACCATTGGTAGTCAAATAAAAGATACAGACACCCGTACAAAGACAAAATATTTATTTAAGTAAACATAGTCAAAAATATAAGGTGTATATTCGGTATACTGTTCTATAAACAGAAACAGACAGACTGAACGTACTGAATAATACTATTAAAGATCCGGTACAACGTTTACCGTAATAAAGTAAGAAAAAAAAAAAATGTCGGCTCATTACAAGGTAAAATACAGACATGGTGTAGAAGAAACAGTTAAGAATTTGTGTAGGGTGATAAGTCCAGAGACTTGAAAGTAACGATAGTGAGATTATGTTTAATGGTGGCAGAGAACGTATCTAAACCCGAAGGGACCACCGAGTCTACCATTTCTTAAACAGGTGTTCTGTCCTCTGGACCCAAGCTAGGGATCCAGACGTCCTAGGGGACGTCTTCCCGTACCGTCGGGTGAGGTCATAAGAACGGACCTCTTAGGGGTACCTGTCTTCTCGGACCGCCCGATGTCAGGTATCTCAGTGTTTCTCAGCCTGCACTGACTCATGAACGTATCTAATGTCACCTCAGTTAAAAGAAAAAAATTGACTCTAACCTAAAGGATCAGTCGTATATTCACCTTCTTGATCCAGTTTTACATACGCAGTTGGGAGTCCGTGTAATGACGTCATCCTCACTAATTTTGGACAAAGTGGAGTGTATTAATTAGAACCAATATCGTAAGTCCTAGATGAAGAGATAGTTGTAGTGCATGCATTATCGTAACGATTGACATTAGTAGTATGACATGTAAACTGGGGGTCTTGAATAAGTAAAACATTGATCTTTAAACATGGGAAACTGGTTGTAGAGGGGTAAAAAGGATCCGGGATCGGGGACCGTTAGTGGTTAGTTGTGACAAAGACATTCAGACCGAAAAAAATCTAACGTGTACACCATTGACACAAAGAGACAGACTGAATAAAGTGAATCGTGCTACGGAAGTTCTAGGTAGGTACAACAATTTTTACCGTTTAAAAGGAAGAAAGAGTGTCAATTATAAGGTAACGTGTGTGTGTGTATGTGTGTATATATACTGTAAAAGAAATAGATAAGTAGGTAGTCACTTATGATTCCAACAAAAGTGTAGAACCGATACCATTTATTACGAGGTTTCTTGTACTCCTACGTCAATAGAAAAGGTCAATCGTAAAGACAAAGGAAGTCTATTTATGGGTCTCCCGTTAACGACTTAATGTACCATCAAAAGTCAAAAAACTTGACAAAAGGTGTCACTGATGTAACTAAATGTAAGCGTAGTAGTCACAGACTCCTAAAGCAAAAGAGGTGTACGAGTGGTCCCGATCAGTAAAAACCAGGCAAACTATTATCGACAAGATTGTCCACGGTCCACCACAGAGTAACACCAAAACTGAACGTAAAGGGACTACTAATCACTACAACTCATGTAAGAGTACATGGACTACCAGTGGACATACAGGAACTCTCTCAGTAAAGGATCCGTCCAACTATTCTTAAGATCCCCAGGGGTTCCTCTCTTCCCAGACCTTAAGAGTTCCTCCTTCTTTCCTGTTTTAAGAAACAGGGAGATGTAAGGAATCCTAATATATTGTCATTACATAGGACGAACTCCTGTCAGAGACCTTTTTTGGAAGACCGATTAGGATAATAGAATTTTACATTTAATACCGTCATCCAGATCACTCCAGGAATGTTGAAGGTCTGTAAGAAAACTAAATGACATTATTGACTAACCTCTCATATATTAAGGTAACGATTGTGATCGTTCCCCCATGAGAAAGATGGGGGAAGACTACGGATACAGTCTTCGAAAGAGATAGAGGAAATATGAAGTTATTTAGAAATAATGTGTTTCGAGACTCACTAATTCGGAGTAGAGACCGGGGTCTAACTTAAGAAGAGGAGACGTCCGGTTCTTAGGACCGTAAAATAGGCACCAAGTCGTTGTTGGAAAGTAGGAGAAACCTTTTTACAGATAAGTCTAGGAGACGGTTAAAAATTTAGTCAAAAAAAACCCCTCCCCACCCATAAGTCAATATACTCAGAGAATATATGATAGTGTATATACTAAACGTTTATAAAAGACAGGAAGTGTCAAACGAAAAAATAAAACAACTACCAAAGGAGAAGACACTTCTTCGAAAAATTAAACTTTATTTGGGTGAACAAATAAAAACGAAAACAACGGAAACGAGAATAACAATTTAGGTTTTTTTGTAACAGTTCTGACTACAGTTCTTCGAATAAATAATACGAAGAAGATTCTCAAAATACCAAAGTCCAGAATATAAATCCAGAAATTAGGTAAACCCCAATTACAAACTCATTCTATACGTTCTCGTCGGATGACAGTAAGAAAACGGACACCGACAGTCGAAAGAGTTGTGGTAAATTCTGACAGGATAGGGGTAACAAATAAGAACCAAGGAAACAGTATTTAAATAAAGACCTAAGATAAGAAAGACTTCGTTAACAGAATTTTTTATAAATACATAAATAAATAAACAGACACAACCCGGAGTCAACACCGTGAGACCGAGGGGTCGACATCGTGTGTCCGGGGTGTCACGCGTCCGAGTCATCAACGTGACGCACCCGGTTCAACGAGATACCGGGCACCCTAGGATCAAGGGACTGGTCCTTAACTTGGGTCCAGGGGACGTAACTACCTCTTCCTTTACCGTTGGGTGAGGTCATGAGAACGGACCTTTTAGGGTACCTACCTCCTCGGACCACCCGACGGTAGGTACTCCAGCGTTTCTCAGCCTGTGCTGACTTCACTGAATCGTCGTCGAATCGTCGGGGACGTAACCTTCCACCTAAGTTTTGGTCACCTGGTGGTCCCTTCAGGGAAAGACTACGTTAATGTTAACCTTAACAAAAGAATTGAAGAGAAAGAGTCTCAAATAATAATCACATATCTTTACGTTGTCTAAAACCATAACTAAAAAATAGGAAGTCGAAATGACTTAAGTAAATAAGCAAAATTGTATAAAAACACCTCAAAAATCCCAAAAGACATATATTATAGTATAGTAGGAGTTTATCACTGTCAAAATGAAGAAAAGACTAAAGGAAGACAAAGAGAAAGAACCCTTGAGTAAGAGTTATAGATCAACACAATTAAGATGACAAGTCAAGTCAGTGAGTCAGTACAGGCTGAGAAACACTGGGACACTTAGTGTCGTGCGGTCCGGAGGGACAGGTAGTGGTTGAGGGTCTCAAGTGAGTCTAAGTGTACGTAGCTCAGTCACTACGGTAGGTCGGTAGAGGAGGAGACAGCAGGGGAAGAGGAGGACGGGGGTCAGGGAGGGTCGTAGTTTCAGAAAAGCTTACTCAGTTGAGAAGCGTACTCCACCGGTTTCATGACCTCAAAGTCGAAATCGTAGTAAGGAAGGTTTCAAATGTCGTCTTTCACTTCTCCTTGATTTCTCGGAGAACTACTTTCACTTTCTCCTCTCACTTTTTCAACCGAATTTCGAGTTGTAAGTCTTTTACTTCTAGTACCGTAGGTCAGAGTAGTGAAGTACCCTTTATCTACCCCTTTGTCACCTTTGTCACAGTCTGAAATTAAAACCCCCGAGGTTTTAGTGACGTCTACCACTGACGTCGGTACTTTAATTTTCTGCGAATGAGGAACCTTCTTTTTCAACTGGTTGGATCTATCGTATAAGTTTTCGTCTCTGTAATGAAACGGCTGATTCCAGGTAGATCAGTTCCGATACCACAATGGACATAAATTAAATAGTGAAAGTTTCAGGAAATCAATGAACAAAGTATGACTGAAAGGGACGATCTTACATTTGAAGTACTTCAGTTCCTAAGACAAGTGTCAGGGACTCTGTAACGTAAATTAAGAGATAAAATTAGAATAAAGACATCGCTGTCGTCCTTGGGTACGTATTATTCGATGTCTTTTATCTGTTCACTCTCACATCTTCACTTGATATCTCTCTACGGTGGAACCTTTCCGTGAGAGATATGAAATTCTTCTTTTTCTAGTTTACAATTATGGAACAACTCTTCTTTTGTCCTCTAATAGATACCTTCCCCATTTCATGATGTAGGATCTTAGACGTTGACTATCCTTTCGAAGTATTGGAGTCTAAGGTTCGGAGAAGAGAACGGGAAGAGTTATAAGGAAAATAAAAAAGAAAGAACATCTCTTTTGACTCTTTAGATAAGTCTCGTATTTATTCTAGTGTAACAATGGGACGTATTTTAGTCAATTACTAAAAGGTTTAGTTGTTTTTATTTTCAAAAGTTGGTTGTAAAGAAACTAAACAAGAGATGAAAACAGAGAAAGGGGAAGTCTGAAGAGTAAGTAAAGTGAGACACGGGATTCGTGTAACCAGCAAGACAACGACACACTGAATTTCCGTAATGAGAGAGAAGAGGGTCTAGAAGTTCACGTCGACGAAAAGTAATAAACACAGAGTTAAGTACATTGTGAAGGAGTCTCAGTAGAAGGAACGGGAGAGGTCGACTTCGTGGGTACAGATAGTTTACCTTGGGAGATGGTAACACCAAAAAGAAGAAACCTTTGAAACTGAATGTACTAAGTCAAGTCAAGTCAGCGAGTCAGCACAGACTGAGAAACACTGGGGTGCTTAACGTCGTGCGGTCCGGAGGGACAGGTAGTGGTTGAGGGCCTCAAGTGAGTCTCAGCACAGGTAGCTCAGTCACTACGGTAGGTCGGTAGAGTAGGAGCCAGCAGGGGAAGAGGAGGACGGGGGTTAGGGAGGGTCGTAGTTTCAGAAAAGGTTACTCAGTTGACAAGCGTACTCCACCGGTTTCATGACCTCAAAGTCGAAATCGTAGTAAGGAAGGTTTCTTTAGGGTCCCAACTAGAAGTCTTACCTGACCAACCTAGAGGAACGTCAGGTTCCCTGAGAGTTCTCAGAAGAGGTTGTGGTGTCAAGTTTTCGTAGTTAAGAAGTCTCGAGTCGGTAGAAGTGTCAGGTTGAGAGTGTAGGTATGTACTGGTGTCCTTTTTGGTATCGGAACTGATCTGTCTGGAATCAGTCGTTTCATTACAGAGACGAAAACTTATACGATAGATCCAACCAGTATCGAAAAGAAGGTTCCTCATTCACAGAAAATTAAAGTACCGACGTCAGTGGTAGACGTCATTAAAACCTCGGGGGTTTTTATTTCAGACTGTGACAAAGGTGACAAAGGGGTAGATAAAGGGTACCTCACTACCCTGGCCTACAGTACTAGAAGTAAAAGGCTTACAACTCGAAGTTCGGGTGAAAAAGTGAGAAGAGAAAGTGAAAGTAGTTCTCCGAAAAATCAAGGAGAAATGAAAGGCGGTATTCCCACCACAGTAGACGTATAGACTCCAATAACTCTAAAGAGGGTCGTTAGAACTAAGGTCGAACACAAAGAAGGTCAGGTCGCAAAGAGTACTACATGAGACGTATATTCAATTTATTCGTCCCACTGTTATGTGTCGGAACTGTATGAGGAAAAGGATAAACCTTGGTCAGACAACAAGGTACAGGTCAAGATTGACAACGAAGGACTGGACGTATGTCTAAAGAGTTCTCCGTCCAATCCATCAGACCATAAGGGTTACAGATAGATAAGTGTGTCTCCGGTCTCTTCCGTTACCGTGGGGTGAGGTCATGAGAACGGACCTTTTAGGCTACCTGCCTCCTCTGACCATCCGACGTCAGGTACCCCAACGCTTCTCAGTCTTTGTTGACTCGCTGAAGTGAAAGTGAAAAGTGAAAGTACGTAACCTCTTTCTTTACCGTTGGGTGAGGTCACAAGAACGGACCTCTTAGGGTCCCTGTCCCCTCGGACCACCCGACGACAGGTACCCCAGCGTGTCTCAACCTGTAATGATTTTGCTGAATCGACGTCGTCGTCGTCGTCGTCGTCGTTGTCGTCGTCGTCGTCGTCGTCGTAAGTATGTCTCCGTCCCTGAACAGATGGTAAATATCTTATATGGAAGTCGAGGATGTTATCATCATGTGTCTTCCACGAGGTATATACACAATTATCTTAGGAAGACCTGTACGTCCACTCCCGATTAGTTCGGAAACTTTAGGATTTCTGAAGGTTCTTCTAACGTTTTAACGTTTCGTCTACACACCAAAAGATTTACATAGATCACTGGAGACGACCTTATGAATGGTTCCTTTGGTCGATCCTTAGGAAAAAATAGGAGAATTAAAAGGAGACTGGAGAGAGAAAAACCAATAGGAGTGACGATACCAAATAATGTCCCTTTTGTGTCTCTAATTTTAGTTGGTTCTCTTCTTGTCGTATTCCGTCTCAGATCCTTTTATGACAATTATTTATACCTCGAGGGTAACAGAAGAGAGGTATCTTAAAACATGAACAATAAAAGGACCCTAGATACACGTTGTGTACCTTATAACAGTGATCCCTTCGGGTGGACTCGGAACAAAAAGTTTCAAGAATAAACAAATTTGAGAAAAATTAACTTACATATCAAAAAAAACAAAAACAAAAACAAAAACGGTGAGATGTGCATCGACGTTCCAGAATGAAGGGACCATAACAAATCAATGATTCAGCACAGACTGAGAAAACACTGGGGTATCTGACATCGGGTGTTCCGAGGAGAGAGATACCCTAAAGGGTCCGTTCTTATGACTTCACCCAACGGTAAAGGAAGAGGTCCCCAAGAAGGACTGGGTCCCTAACTTGTGTACAGGGGACGTAACCGTCCGCCTAAGAAATGGTGACTCGGTGGCCTTTCGGGAGTGAAGGGACTGGTCCCTAGTTTGGGGTCGGGGGACGTCACCTTCGTGTCTCATACTGGTGGTCCCTTCAGGAACTTCTTATCCGTTAAATGTTACAACACAATCAAAGTCCACTTGTCGTTTCACTAAGTACAATAGAAAAACTTAGTCTCAAAAGAGGTCTATATACGGACGATGACGATGACGACGATTCAGCGAAGTCAGCACAGACTGATATACGCTGGGGTATCTACCGTCGGGTGGTCCGAGGGGGTAGGGACCCTAAGAGGTCCGTTCTTGTGACCTCACCCAACGGTAAAGAAAGAGGTTACGTACTTTCACTTTTCACTTTCACTTCAGCGAAGTCAGCACAGGCTGAGACACGGTGGGACATCTGCCGTCGGGTGACCCGAGGAGGCAGGTACCCTAAAAGGTTCGTTTTCATGACCTCATCCCACGGCATCCTCACCTTAATGTCTTAACACCATTGCTAAACATCGAAAAGTTCCTTAGAGGTATGACAAGACGTATCTCCGACACGGTCAGATGTAAGGGTGGTTGTCACACCCTCACAACGGAAAAAAGGTGTGGGAGAGGTTATAAATAAACATCTGAAAAATTTACTACCTGTAAGACTAATCACACTCTACTATGGAGTAAAATCAGGACCAAACGTATAGAGATCATTAATAGCTGACTCGTAGGAAAGTACATCCCGAAGGGGTCCCCGAGTCGTCATTTCTTAGGTGGACGTTATGTCCTTGGTGTCCTCTGTACTCAAGTTAGGGACCCTCCCCTCCTAGGAGTCCTCCTCCAACACCGTTGGGGGAGGTCATAAGAACGGACCTCTTAGGGTACCCGTCCCCTTGGACCACCCGATGTCAGATGCCCTACCGTTTCTCAACCTATACTGACTTCGCTGAATCGTGTGTATATGTAGGAAAGTACCTGGACAATCGACAGACATATAGAAGAAACCTCTTTACAGACAAATCCAGAAGGTAGGTAAAAAAACTAACCAAACAAACCAAAAATCTATAACTCCACATATAGTAGAGGAAAATGACTTACTATTTTACAACCACACTCATTTTAATCTCGAGTCCTTGACAACTCTCAGAAACAGGACACAACCTCTTTAGGGTAGAGGGGAAGACAGATCTATAGACAAGAAAATCGAGGGTTAATTAGTCAAACAGGAAAATCGTGTTTAGAATTTCCTCTCATAAGTCCTTATATCCTTTGTCTCTGGAAAGAGACTAAGAGAAGATTTAGAACAACGTATTTACTAACGTAAGAAAAGTATATATAGACTTCCTTTCGTTTAAATAGGTCTATTTACACCTAACTATTTCCGTAAAAGGTACCTGTATAAAGGTACCTTCATACAGGTACCTTTTATATATATACATAAAAAGGACTTTCTCATTTTTTCTCGACTCTTAAGCCGGAAGGTAAACCTTAAGAGACCCTTCAGGTACTCTAAACAAAGACGACCAAATGGAGTGTACTCTTAGATGGTTACGGATACTAGAGGGTCGAGACTTGGAGACGAAGGGATTGTGCGTGGTGGGATCCTAATGTCAAGTGGCTCTGTCCCTGGCTTTCAAGGTCTCTTGACTTCCTTCTCACGAAGCTCCAGCTAGCGATAGACACTGTAGGGATCCACCCGACGGAGTCACCCTTTTATACCAAGTAAATAAAGTGAAGACAACTGAGTCCCTCGTTAAAACTTTTTCTGTAAGTGACGATTTTTCGTTTCTTAACTGTTTCACACAGGAGCACAGTCCTTATTATCCAAGTTCCCAATATAATGAAACCCAATCATAAATGTTCCCAATCAAATGAAACTCCCTAACAATCCTTCACTTCCCAACAACTCTCACAACCATAAACTCCGTTTCGGGGTCCACTTTCGTTCGGGGTCCACTTTCGGTTGGGGTCCTTAAATTTTTTAGGTTTCATTACTCTCACTCTCACTTTATTAGTCCTCCACTAGACTAACATGAAAGTTTTTAGGAACGGAACAAGACACATACCATACTGATATACGTGTACACAAATAACGTCTTTTAAACATCCTATTGTCATTTGTCTTTTCTAGTGGATTTATAATTAACAGTAGTGATGGTGGATTTCTTTTGGTAACATTCTTAAAACAAATATAAATAAGGTTAGAAAGGGTAGGTAACTTAATAAGAAATAGTTAAACTATTGTAAACTCCATTTAACTGACTTTAATTAAAGATGTTGGAGTAATTTTACTAGATTTCCAGTAACTAGTTTTAATGTAAGAAACATATAATATGGATTTCTGTAGGACCATAAATATGAAAAGGTATTCCTTAAGAAATTCTTTTCATTAGTTCCTTTCCCCTTGGTTCTAGTCACAAATAGTAGTTTTAAGTTAAACAGTTACACCTTATTTTGTTGATCTTTATTACAAAAATAACTAGATTTTTACCCTTAGTTTTCTTTTTTTTTTGTAAATCCTTTAGATTTCTCTAAACTTCGAATCTTTGTACAGGGTTAGTTAAAATATACATTGGACGTTACTAGACGTATGAAATATTCACCTTAACGATAAGAACCTAGTGAAACTTCCACTACTTTATTCATGGTCACTGACACACTCAGATCCTCAAACAAGATCTCCTGTCCCCAATTTCCAGACACGATTGCAGTACAACTCGGACATTTCTAAGACAATAGGATTCTCACAAATGGATTCGGGATTCGACCACCCAAAATGAACACTACGGGACCCAATAAACCCATCTATAGCTAGTCTCTATCACAGGAGTGACCTGGAGGGGTCTTTCTCACATTTTCCTCGACTCTTAAGGCGAAAGGTAACCCTTAAGAGACCCTTCAGGTGCTCTAAATAAAGACGACCAAATGAAGTATACTCTTCGATGGTTTGAGACGGTAGAGGGTCGAGACTTGGAGACACAGGGATTGTGCGTAGTGGGGATCCTATTGTCCAGTGGCTTTCTCTCTGGTTTTCACGGCCTCTTGACTTCCTTCTTACGAAGCTCCAGCCAGCGATAGACACTGTAGGGATCCACCCGACGGAGCCACCCTTCGGCCTGAAGGACACCTCTTAAATGACGAGAAACTTCAGAGAACCCTTCACTGGTTATTTCCAAACATGACGGGGACTCCGTAGATAAACGGTCTAGTGACCTCTTACATCTAATCCTTAAGTGTCTTACGTGAGATCACTCTTACTTGACGGGAACACTCACTCCTTTCATAAGTTTGGATTATGTCCAAATCTGTTCCAAATTGGAACAGATAAAGTTGTCCGTTACTTTTGAATGTGACGAGATGCACAACTTCCCTCTCTGTTGACTTTTATGGTCAGAACCAGTCCTTTACGCGTAAATTTAATTTTAATGTTTAAGTACAATACTGTTTTGTCTTTATATCTTAATTATAAATGAAAAGTCCAAAGTACTAATAAAAAAAGTCCTTGTTTCAAGGCAAAACATCAAATAAAATCCTTCTTAACGCGGACTAGACCTGATTAATCTTTAAAGTTGGGGACAATTTTCCTAGACTTTATGTGTACACGAGACAATCGTTGATACACTTTATAAATTATTGTAAAGATTATTAAGTTCTAATCGAACCTTAATTTCAAAATTGAATCTTCTTCAAGACTTCCATATTATAACTGGAGGATAATTCTTCTTACGTCCATCGAAAAAGAAGTTATGATATATTTGTATCTTTAATCTTCTATTTCCTTTAGTTTAATTGTTTTAACCTTGTTAAAGGATCATTTTATATTGGAGAAAATAAGACCTAATCTCTTCCGTTCCGTCTCTTGACACTGGATTTGAAAAAATTACTATTTCCATGGACATTTTAAGAATTTTTTGTTAAGGAACACCTAACTATTACAGATCAAATTTTCAGAGTTCTGATAATGATGATTATGACTCCCTTATAACCATCTCTTTTTCGTTGTCAACACTTCCAACTCAAAAAGTTCTAGTTCCTTTTGGTCGGGTTTACTAACGACCTACTTCCGTCACTATTACACACCTTAAATTTCCTAGACTTTACTTTTCTACACTACACTAGATAATATATAAGTTAAACCCCCTTTAATATAAAAAACAAAAACAATGAATATTGTACAAATAACGTTATTAAATTTCCTAGACTTTGTATGTACTTACACTTTTAATGTAGAAGGAAAATCGATTAGTCTTGGTCGTTTTGGAGTTTTAGTTTCTTGCATGTAAATCGTAGACAACACTAAAAATGGAATACGATACAAGTAAGAGTGTACATATGTAAGTATTTTAAGTATTTGAGTATTTATTTTTATTTAAGAAGGATCCATCTTTACGTGTCTTACTTACATTCTCTTGTTTCGTGACAGAAGCAGAGATATCAAATGACTCCTTGTCCGGTTCTCCTGTCTTTGGAATTATACCTTTTCGCTTCACAAAAAGTTAGTCGAACAAGGATTACAAGAAAAAGGTCAGTGTTCTAAAAATTTATACGGGTTTCGAGGACCCTCGTCTCGGTAGAAATGATGTGCATTTAGGGTCTGACACTGAACTTTATCTCTAAAAGAGACGGATCGTTCGTCCGTAAGTTCCTATATCGAATAACCACCTTTTCTTTGCCCCACCCCCCGGAGAAAACGTGGTCCTTAGACAAGGCTTCTCACGACACACCCAAGAAGAAAAAACAAACAAAAATTCATCAATAAATAAACAAATAAAAATGATGAAAGTCGACACGGCCTAGAAGTGACAACGCGCCCTAAAAGAGATCAACGTCTTCCGCCTTCGATAAGAGATCAACACCACGGACCCGAAGAGAACAAGGTCTCGTGTCCGAAATTCCTCGTATCCGAAGTCATCGACGCGGTACACCCGAGTCATCGAAACCGAGGACCCAAGATCCCGTCTCCGAGTTATCAACGTCATGTGCCCGGTTCAACGAGGCACCGTGCACCCTACAAGGACCTATTCCTTAACTTGGGTACAGAGGACGTTAGAGACGGTGACTCGGTTGTCCCTTCGGGAACACACCCAAGAAGACTCGCCTTACGAAGGGGAAGGAAGGAGAAGAGAGGAAAATCGTTTACAATTGTCCCATACCAAAGGACCACGACCCGTGTGTTACCACTGCGACTGACAAGGGGTAGGGGGCGGGACTTAGAAGATCGGACTACTGTACGTCCGACGAGAGTCCCGGACATTGTCTCCGACCACGTATCTTTTACGAGTTACCTATAAAAAAGAAAACTTACTTCCTTACTTATGTAAATAAAAAGTTAAAGATTCGACGGAAACTATGATAAAAAGAAAGTAAAGGGTACGTTCTATTTCCCTTAAAAGAACAGCTCTCCTTTGGGTAATTTCACTAAATGGGATCAACTATAAAAGAGGTTGTATCGAAGTTATAAATAATATCAGACTAAAATACTGTAAAAATATATTTACCTGTTAATAACACACGTAGAGACTGTTCTGTAACTGTGATATCAAAGAAGCTTTTAAAATGAAAACTCAAAAATAAAGGGACGACAAGTATCGTCATATCCTCTGTAGAAGTTCTAGTACTTAGGTTGAAGAGATAAAGTATCTACTTTTCTACGGATGTTCCTACGTTATTTACCAGTTCGTGTATCGTCCTAACCCTGATCGTAAAACCAGAGGACTCAGGTGAAGAGAAAAAATAATCGTACGTTCTTAATTTTTTTAATTTACAGTAACAGATTACTTTATAGGACATCCATATTCTTGTGTTTTCAACGGTAGGTTTTTCGAGTCCCAAAAGACTCTGAATCTTTTTTTAGGGAGTTTGACGGACTTGTAGTCAAAGAAGTACTACTTTACATGTATCATGCATACGAGGTCGGTAGAATGTTTACAAAGTACCGTTTGTTCTTTTGTATGAATATAGGTTCTTTTGTTTTCTAAAAAATCTCTTCCCCTTTTAAGGAATGACTGTCTTAAAACGGACATTTGTTACCTTTACACATTTTATATTGTTCACTCTCTCGGTATCAATTTAATAACCCACAATTAAGAGTCTGAAGTTTTATTGGAAAATATGAAATTATTAATTGGAACTTTATATAATGAAAATACGTAAGTAAGTAAGAATAAGTTATTTCTAAGTAGTTGATAGATGACCTATAGTCTGTGACCCTTTACTTCCCGTATCTCAAGTTGTTGTGTCTTAGCTAAGGGTTAGAAAGTCTTAAATCTGTAATTTGTACGTTAACATCAGCTGACATTACTCACATTCTTACTCTTGTTCCACGAGATCTTGACATGTCCGTCTGGACTAAAATAACACAAAATGTAATAACACGAATCGGTTATAACGTAAAAAAACTGTTCAACTTACAAACACCGTTAGAACGTAGTTCGTTCAGGTAAAAAGGTTACCGCAAATTAGTGAAAAACAGAGACACAGTCTCAGATAATTAAGAGTACTATAAACTTTGAAAAAGTAATAATTACATAAACAATGCCACTAGACACTAGTTGCTAGAAACTGTAATGATAATGTTTTTTCAATATTGAGTGACTTCCGAGTACACCACCATCGGAAAAATTGTTATTATATAAAAATGTAATTCCGTCCATGTAACAAAAATCTGTTTTATGATAACGTATGAATTATCTGACGTAATATCATGTTTGTGTTGAAAATATACGTGAACCCTTTGGTTTTTTAAGTACTAAGTGAAATAACGTTAAAGCAAAACAACCCTACTAGACCTATTCTTGGACATTATAGAGATTCCAGTCGGACACGAAATCAACCCCCTCCCCTCCAAAGACAGATTGACCTCCGAACCCTTTTTGGAAATTGTCTCTCTGTAAACTCGACCAAGGACTTCCTATGTATCGACAACCCATCTCTACTCCTCCACCACTATTTCTGGTCTGTCACAAGTCACACCCTTGACATGTATAACTCTACGTCTTCACTCTTTCACTTGAGACAAGTCCCTAGACTCCCTTCGAGTCTTGCCCATTCTCCTCGTCTCGGACTCTCCTCTACCCTCTGTGGTTGTCGCCGACCTGACACTTTACATCCACTCAATTATCGGAATTCCCAAATGTAAAGGTTGGTTCTTCGCACCCTTCGGTAGCTTCAAGGTCTATCACCTTTCGCCATTCCTCACTCTACACAGAAAATTAAAAAAATAAAAAGTAAAAAACGGCTTACTTTCTAAGAAATTTAAGATCGTACGAAATATTAAAAGTTCAGAGTGTGTGTACTAAAGTACATTAGGATATTATTGAAAGGGGGGATCGGGATGTAACGAGGAGAAGGGGAGGGAGGGGGGTGTTCGTTGGTGATTAAACAAGAGAAATAGACACTCGGACGAAGGAAAGAAAAACAAGTGATCAAACAACATCAAAAGTCTAAGGTGTATATTCACCTTAGTATGTCATGTCTTAAACAGAAAGAAACAGACTGAATTAAGTGAATAGTACTACAGAAGGTTCAGGTAGGTAAAACGACGTTTACCGTTTTAAAGAAAGAAAGAAAGGCCGACTCATTATAAGGTAGCGTATATAATTACGACACGACACGACAGCGAGTGAGTACAGACTGAGAAACGTTGGGGTTCCTGACATGGACGATCCGAGGAGACAGACACCCCTAAGAGGTCCGTTCTTATGACCTCACCCAGCGGTAAAGGAAGAGGTCCCCTAGCAGGGTTGGGTCCCTTGTTTGGGGCCAGACAGAGAAACGTCCACCCAAGAAATGGCAGACTCCGTCCTTCCTTCGGACATATATAATTATATGTGGTGTTTTTCGTGATATTGATCAACCCCCTGTTCAATCGTTCTTTCATTGTCATTCTCTAACAGGACACTAGATCCTTCCTCCAAAACGGGTTTGTGACTTTATTCGAAATGAAAGTTGAAGAGACGATGTTGACAAAGAAAACATGTTTGAACGGATTTAGTAACTTTTGACACCTGGTTACTAGTACAACTCTTAAAGACCTCAGTAATTTTTCTCAAATTACTTACAACAGTTTTCATTACATACGATTAAATTATTTACACTTGGTAAGACTTTACATCAGTGATTTGTCTACGAAGGGAGATTTTTGACTGATTTTTGTTGAACAAAATCGGGATTCAGTCACAACTGACTTTTTTTTTACGTGTTAGATTTTCAACTCTTAACACAAAATAATTCACTTGAAAGACTCCTGATATCGAACCCCATGTCGGACAATCTAACGAAGTTCCCTGCCGAGGTTTCACCATTCTCTTCTCGGTTCTATATATCGTTAAAAACGAGTAATATATATACACAAAAAAAGTCTCAGTTCTAGACTCACTAAAGTAATATAAAGGTTTCCCGAGATACTAGTCACACTCTTGATGACGAGACTTCAAGGGAATCGGTTTCATTTTTTTCGGTAAAAGGTATTCACAACAAAAGGTCTACCCGGAAGAGATTTCGTCTCATCTTTAATAACGTGGGAGAGGTTCTGGATTTCTAAGAACAAGAACACACTGGGACGAGTGAAAGAGGAAGACAGGGAGGGTGGTGGTGAACGTTTCTGAGTAGTTATACAACGAGGTATCTCAATTTCCGTCGGGAGGTACAGGCACCAAGGTATAGACCTGACTTGGTTTAGACCTAGTGTTTATCAACTTTTTTTTAAGGTCTTTTGAGGTTTTTCGTTTTGAAATTGTGTGTGGTCGTCTGACTGGTATGGGGTAAACGTAACACAATCTACAATGTTCATTGGAGTCAAGTCAAGTCAAGTCAAGTCAGTGAGTCAGTACAGACTGAGAAACACTGGGGTACTTAACGTCTTGAGGTCCGGAGGGACAGGTAGTGGTTGAGGGTCTCAAGTGGGTTTGAGTACAGGTAGTCCAGCCACTACGGTAGGTCGGTAGGGTAGGAGACAGCAGGGGAAGAGGAGGACGGGGATTAGTGAGGGTCGTAGTCCCAGAAAAGGTCACTCAGTTGAGGAACGTACTCCATCGGTTTCATAACCTCAAAGTCGAAGTCGTAGTCAGGAAAGTTACTTGTGGGTCCTGACTAGAGGAAATCCTACCTGACCAACGTAGAGAAACGTCAGGTTCCCTGAGAGTTCTCAGAAGAGGTTGTGGTGTCAAGTTTTCGTAGTTAAGAAGCCGCGAGTCGAAAGAAGTGTCAGGTTGAGAGTAGAGGTATGTACTGATGACCTTTTTGATATCGGAACTGATCTACCTGCAAACAACCGTTTCATTATAGAGACGAAAAGTTATATGATAGATCCAACCAGTATAGAAAAGAAGGTTCCTCATTCTCAGAAAATTAAAGTACCGACATTAGTGGTAGACGTCACTAAAACCTCGGGTCTTTTTATCAGACTGTGACAAAGGTGACAAAGAGGTAGATAAAGGGTACTTCACTACCCTGGTCTACGGTACTAGAAGCAAAAGATTTACAACTCGAAATTCGGTTGACAAAGTGAGAGGAGAAAGTGAAAGTAGTTCTCCGAAAAATCAAGGAAAAGTGAAAGACGGTATTCCCACCAGAGTAGACGTATAGACTCCAATAACTATAAAGAGGACCGTTAGAACTAAGGTCGAACACGAAGAAGGTCGGGTCACAAAGAGTACTACATGAGATTTTCAATTTATCGTCCCACTATTATATGTCGGAACTGCATGAGGAAAAGGATAAACCTTGGTCAGACAAAAAGGTACAGGTTAAAATTGACAACGAAGGACTGGACGTATGTCTAAAGAGTTCTCCTTCCAGTCCACCAGACCCTAAGGGTAGAGAAAGTCTTAAAAGGTGTCAAATAACACTAGGTGTGTTAGTTTCCGAAACCGTATCAGTTATTTCGTCTTCATCTACAAAAAAATCTTGAGAGAACGAAAAAACTACTAGGTCGTCTACAACCGTTAAACTAGAGACCCAGGAGACGGAAAAGATTTAGGTCGAACTTGTAGTCCTTCAAGTGCCAAGTGCATAACGACTTCGGACCGAACTCATAATGAAAGGATCGTACACTCTTCTCACGTTAACACGTCATCAAACTCGTGGGAAACCGTAACGGAAAGAAACCCTAACCTTACTTACGACTGGAAAAGGTCAGGACACCGGTGACGACTCAAAAAGTTTAAACGAACGTATAGCTCGTGTCGTGAAAGTGTCGTAGTAGAAAGTTCTAAACTTTATCGAATTGACCTTAAGGTAGTGGAGGTGATCGAAACAAGTATCACTACGAAAGATTCCGGGTGAACTGAAGTGTAAGGTCGTACAGACCGAGATCCACTCACTAGTGTGGATCTAGTGTGTAGCACTAATAGACCCAACACTTCGAGAGAATACATGTCAAGAATACACATAAGAACGGTGGAGAAGAATTATAGAAGACGAAGACAATCCAGGTATGGTAAAGACAGGAAATAGTTCGGGTAGAAACGTACTTTACAAGGGAACCATAGAGATGAAAAGAACTTCTCTAGAGATCAGAAAGGGTAAGGTAACAAAAGGAGATAAAGAAACGTAACTAGCGACTCCTTCCGAAAGAATAGAACGGAACGATAAGAAACCTTGAGACGTAAGTCTACGAATATAGAAAGTAAAAGAGGAAACGAAAAACGAAGAGAAGAAAAGTGTCGATAAACATTCCGAAGGGATCTGTCGGTAAAACGAAAAAACGTAAAGAAAAAGAACCTCTACCAGAACTAGGAACAAAGGACATGTTACAGTACTTGGAGGTAGGTATCAAGTAGTCCGTGAGACAGACAGTCTAGATCCGGGAATTTAGATAAAGAGTGAGGGTGACATATTAATATTTCCTAAACTAAATCCAGTATGGACTTACCAGATCACCAAAAGAGGTGAAAGAAGTTAAAGTCAGACTTAAACCGTTATTCCTCAAGTACTAGACTCGGTGTCAGTCGAGGGCCAGAACAAAAACGAAAGACATATCTCGAAGAGGAAGAAACCGACGTTTCTTATAATAGTTAGACTAAAGCCACAACTGGTAGACCACTACAGGTACACATCTCAGAAGAGAACAAAACAATCTTCTCTCACAATACTGGTCACGTAAGAGAACCGTTTTGAGATAATCGGAAATGTTCATTGGATCCCTACTAAATTTCATACACCCTCCTACACGTATTCAATATACGTTTATAATACGGTAAAAAATATATCCTGAACTCGTAGATCCTAAAACCATAGGTCTCACCATCGGTCCCTCAACACAGGGTTTAGGTTGGACGATACCTATGGTTCCCTGTTCAGATGAATGTTAGGACGACAGATTCCGAACATTCAGACCTCAGTCTGACGGACCTAACCTTAGGGTCGAGATAGTAATGTACAGATTATAACCTAGGTAGAGTGTCGGAGATACAGAGTCAAAGGGGTGGGTTTTTTTTTTTTTCTATTATTATCATAGAAGGAATTGTTACACAACTTTTGATTTTCTTTTATGGTTGACATTTAGTGAATCTTGTCACGGATAGGGAATGATAATCGAATAAAAATAAAGAATGTTTTAAATAAGTATTTTACCTCTGGAACTTAGTAAGTAAAAGTGTGGTTGAGAGTCAAACTTGTTAACGTACTAAAACAAGAATTCACGTTTTCGTCCTTTTTCCCTTCTTTGTGTTCCTAGTCCTAATGATATCAGTACTCGTCTTGATTTTAATCTCCGACCACAACGAAACGGACGACACCTATACGCGTCGGTACAGTAGAGTTTCCGTGGGGTTCAGTGTGGTGTACTTTGTGTGTCAGAGACATTCTTGATCCAAACCGTGTATGTATCCAAGTTCTTCTCGTGATCTGAGGGGTGAAAGGAAAGTAAGTCTAACGGTACTGATTCGGGAAGAACGTATTTCGTAAGTCTAGACGGTAACGCCTATCTTAGTCCCGCCAGTACGGACACCCGAAAGAGGTTCAGACAGTAGAGGGTGACGGGGCCTGATGTCAACGAGACTAACCTCTGCGTCTGGATCAACTAACGGTCCGTGTGTTTATAAACCACTGGTAGCAGTGGTCATCGTAAATCAGAGAAAGGGTGGTCTGGACGACGGAGTCTCTTACTACAGATTGAGACATTACTGACAGGGACGAAGACGTTGACACAGAAACCTATCCTCAGTCTACTCATCGATACGTGTGACTTTAGTATCTGAAAATTTAAGAGACTGAAAATTAGTGAATCTTTATCACTTCTCAGAGAAATATATGTATGAATATATAATAATATACATAGAGGAAAAATACTGAAAGGACCACCAAGTAACTATTTCTTAGACGGACAGTTACGTCCTTTACTCCCAAGCTAGGGACCCAGTCCTTCCAAGGGACCTCTTTCTTTGGGTGAGGTCATAAGAACGGACCCTTTAGGGTACCTTTCTCCGTAAATCACCCGATGTGTGTTAGGTACCCCAGTCCTTTCTCAACCGGTACGGAATCGTCGAGTTGTTTTTTTAGGAATAATACTGATCGAGGGTGGAAGGTATGACGGAACCTCAAGACGAAAATTGTTACAACCGTCATGAAGATCTACTACTGAACTCCAAAATCGATGAAGTACCTGTGTATACAAATACTCTCGAGTAGAAAAGAAAGAAATGAAACGGGAGTGTGCTCTTTATCGAGGGTACAACAAAGTCGTTTCGTCTCTAGTTATTTTACGTTTCATGTACAAACTTCTCAGTCAGGTTTAAGTTACTGGATGTCACACCCTTTTGTTATTAAGTAATTTTTTATCTAAAATCACTTGGGAACCAGATATGAGGTTTAAATTTTTATCCTTACTGGGACAAAGATCCGATAGTATGAGTAGAAATTAATCATACGACCCACCCCTCAACCCAATTTCTACCATTTATCTCACTCTTGATTCCTCTCATCAACCGTATATTTAGACCCTTCCCGTCTCTCCCGGACTTTACTTCGAAGTGTTAATCGTCATTCTCGTGGAGGAGTGTCTTTCTCACATTCCCCTCTTCAGACCCCCCACCCCCCTTTAAATAAATGTTAGTCCAGAGTTGGTTATACCCTACTTTTTGTAAAAGAATCAAAATACGAAGACAAGGATTGTCTGACTTTATTATATCAGTATCATAAATATTCGTGAGAATTCCGGTAAACCCCTGATAAAATAAAGTTTTGACTTTCGGAGTTTACCCTTTTTCTTCGTCGTTTAATTAATTAACACAAATAGAAACGTAAAGTGAAGAGTTTAGGATGGAAAAAAACTTTATTTCTTAAGGAGAAGAGGGCATATAGGAAATTGTTTATTTTTAAAAAACAAACGTAATTGCGTTAACATAAACTTAAACGTTGTGATGTATCAACGTTTATTTTCTCTCACGAGTTTCCTGAAGGGACCACCACGTCACCAATTCTTAGGTGGACGGCTAAGTCGTCTGTGTCCAAGTTAGGGACAAGACCCTTCTAAGGTGTACGGCGCCCGGTTGATTCGGTCACCTGGTGTTGGGACCTCGGGAACGGGATCTCGGCCACAAGACGTTGTTCTCTTTGGGGGTGTTACTCTTCGAGGTTGTGGTGTTGCTTCTCACCAGGGACGAGGGGTGTTGATCTTTTTCGGACACCCGTCGTCGCTTTTAGTTCGTGTCGGTTTTTGTTTAGTTGATTAATTAAAAAATTTTTCAAACGGTAATTTTTTTTACTAACAGGGTCTTATCTTTACATTCTGTAAATTCTTCACATACGGTAGTCTTGAAAATGAGGGGACCTAATCTATGTTTACTTCCTTCATCATTCAGATGTTTCTCCTCGTTAATAAACTTCTAAAACTTAATAAAACTATCACCCGAACTTATTTCGAATATATTTATATATATAAATTTATACAACGATTCTGTACTGAGTCTGAAATCTCTTTTCAAGATAACGTTTGACAAACAGATTAAAAAAAAAAAAGAGTTGTTTACCAAAACTAACAAGGGTTTGAAAAGACCTTAAACCGCTTCACACATCCACAGGAACTCCAACGGTAGTTAGTCTAAGTAGTAACTTACCAATTCACTTGGGACAGACAAGACTAGGTCAGACCTTCCGAGACGAACATCTAAACGTCTAGTAGAAGAACACAGGGTACGACGTAAGTAGTCGGTCACCTTCGACCCTAACTATTATAGAAATAATAGTCTGAGACGAGTTCACCGGTGAAGTTAAAGAAAATCCATACCGGTTTTTCAAAAAAGAATTTCTAGTTGAAAGTTTCCTGTTATTTGTACATCCGAATATACTTTTGATGTATGTTATAAATGTAAAACCTTCAATGTAATCGAGAAAAGATTTAATTACTTGGAACAAAACAGTACATCATCATAAATATAAACGGAAAACACAGAGTGAAGAGTTTTCGTTGAATAGTTGTTCATACAAAACTCACCAAGTTCTTTAAACGTCTGCCGTTAAGATGGAAAACCGACAGTTAATACTGATAATAATATTCAGTATATTATGTTCATTTTATAATGAATACCAGACTTACTAACTTTATTCTTTAAATTCTCTATATCATCGATGGTTTGAGGTATGCGACTTCTTGACTTTATGTACTACTTTTTGGTACTACTTTTTATTCTGAAAAAGAAGAAGCACATGTTCACTGTTTCAACAAGAAGCTTCATCTCAACTACTAATTACGGTCTTAGACATAATCGAACCCCCTAAAATGTATCTTAAAGACCTCAGTAAGGAAACGGGTACCAAATACCCGTTTCATGGTGAATTCTTTGACTAAATCTGACAAAAGTATAAGAGTATGATCCGCTAACGAGACTCGACCGTATTCTTAATAGGACACGTCAAATGATTTCCAGAAAGAAGGGGAACTGGAAGGGGTAGGGAGGATGGACAAGTGGCTTGAGAAGGAAAACTTACGGATACTGAGACGACTATGGGAGACGAGGTTTTCATCGCGGAACCGAGATTGACAAGGGAGGTGGATTTTTTAAGAAGGAGTACTTAGTTGAACGAGCTAAAGGAATGAGAAAATTCATGAATGAAATTTATAGTGGAAAAGTTACTCCGTATTAAAAATTATGACGACGAGGTTGGACAGGAAAGAGGGGTCCACTTCATAACCCAGCCGGTTTTTCTCCAAAACGTAACTGCAAAAAGACAATGTAGAGTCCCTGTTCAGACTTTTTTGAAAAACCGGTTGAGTCATGATAACATAGGGGGAACTTGTCCACTCCATTACCTCGGAGTCTCTCCAATTTACTCAATTGATCAAGTTAAATTCGATCAATGTTAATGGAAATATTAAGAAATTATTTATAGGAACACGTGCGTATAATTCAGTAAAATCAGTACAGACTGGGACACGCTGGGATACCTGACATCGGGCGGTCTGAGGAGACAGGTACCTTAATAGGTCCGTTCTTATGGCCTCACCCAACGGTAAAGAAGGAGGTCCTCTAGAAGGACTGGGTCCCTAGTTTGGACCCAGAGGACATAACTGTCCACCTAAGATATGGTAGACTCGGTGGACCCTTTGGGTTTATAGGAATTTGCGTATAGAATAAAAGGGCAGTCCTATTAAAAGGTCTACATCTGTACGACCGATATTGTCATCCGTATAAAAGGTTTTCATATGATAAAAAACCGAAATATAAAATTATCATCACCGTCGTTACCGTCTCTCGATTTTACTTCATGATATACTTTTGAACTTACAACCTGGTTCGTAGGGGGAAATTCTAGACAGGACAAAAGGGGGAATAGTTTTCCATGAACGAATCAAGGATCTTCCCTTCACCAAGAAATAAGACCCTCTTTCATTTTTTTCACCTTCACAATCAGTGAGTCAGTACAGGTTGAGAAACGTTGTTACTTGACATCGGGCGGTCCGAGGAACCAGGTACCTTAAGAGGTCCGTTCTTATGACCTCACCCAACGGTAAGGGAAGAGGTCCCCTAGAAGACTGGATCCCTTCAGAGGACGTAACGTTCGTTCTGGGAAATGGTTGACTGGGTAGTTTAAACGAGTATTAAACTCGTCATCGACTATGAACCAGAATAGAATACGGGAACCCGGTGGTTTCCTTTTCTCCACTTTCCACTAATGATGACGACTCCCGTGTACGGAACTTTTATCGATAAACAGGGTGGAAACTGTGCAGGTACATCTATCTCGAAATTCGGCCCATGACGAAATAGGGTCAACAGAGAAGTCCAAAGGAACTTTATAAACACTAAACGACGACGGTTAGACGACGAGAGACCGTTTCATGGGTCGTACCTTAACTTTGTTTATGATTGAGAGACTATCATAAGAAATTTTGGAAAGAAAATGTTTCGATTTATTTAGGAACACGAACTAAGATCCACGATTGAATTTTTACTCCTGATTGTGTTATAACATCTGGTTGATATGAAGTTTTTTTCAACCGAACCTGAAAGGACCACCAAGTCACCAATTCTGAGGTGGGAAGGTTACGTCCCTACGTCTCCCGTACCCAAGTTAGGGACCAGTTCCTTTATTCTAGGGTGTACGACGTACCGTGTCGTTTTTTATATACAAATGAATTCGTTGTATCTTTTTAACTCCTGAACAAAGGTAAGGAAGTAGTGAATTGTACTCAATAATTGGACTTACCATTACCCTGGAAAAAAAAAGTTGTCAGCCACCGTAGATATGGCACTAAGTCTGTTTCCGGTTTTGTTGTCGTCTACTTACCCCTCTGTTGATAAAAGACTAACCAGGTATAAAACTCGTATTATACTTCTGAGTCCACCTTGTCACACTTGGACACTTACTACGACAATCTTCTCGGTACCTACGCTACTTGTTTGTGCCGACGGTCCATTCTCTGTGACAGACTACGAAGGAAGTCGTTCAGAATCATTTGACAACACCTTTGTGTGGTGGGAAATGTGCTTGAGTACTCTTTTCTGGTGAGTAGAAGAATCCGGTTTCTTCAACCACATACTCTTTCTGCTACTTGAACTAAAATTTATCCAATGTAGACTCTGTGGAGTACTTTTGGATCATCATATCATCCAAACCTTGAGTCGTCTCCCGTATCTTATCTCTACGAACCCCTTTTCAGTCAACACAGATTTAACATCAACTGTAATACCCACAATTATTGTAATAAGTCACCTTCTAATATCTGATTCTCCGTTGTAAAACTCGGTTTTGAACCCGCTACAGTCACACAATCTTGTAGGTGTACTTTTCTTCAGTGTCTGTCTTTTTCGTCTTCGAGTCGATTACCAATCTTGGTCTTCCCGAAACATCAACACTGTCACAATTCCAAGAACTCAACCCTTCTAATAGGGCCTAATAGACCCACCTAGGTTACATTAGTATTCAAAGGACTATAATCATTCTCCCCCCGTCATCTTAATCTTAGTCTCTCCTCTATACCGTTGCACCCGTCTTTAACTTCACTACTTTCGAAGCTCCACCTCCTTTCCCCGGTGTTCGGTTCCTTACGTGTACCGGAGACCTTTGACCCGTTCCGATCTTCTGTCTAAGAGGGGCTCTCTGACGACTACTTTACGTGGAGACGGTTGTACAGTCAAAATTGAGTATTCTGGGTAAAGTCTCCCGATTGGGGATTTAGACATTCTATTATTTAACACGGTAAAATTCGATGATTTAAACGTCATTAAAAACGGTGGAGTTATCCTTCTCTCTACAGTTCTGTTCCTTCCTCTCTCAAAGTTCATGTTTCCTCCCTAACCTAGTTGATTCCTAACTTGGGTCCAGTCAACCCAACTCATTATGACTCCAGTAAACACTAGCAGAACGATTACTGTTGAAGTCTCCTCTTTCACCCCAATTTCGTCTAACGTCATCGAACTCCTTACTTACTCGTCACTCCATTTCCTGTGTCTTTACACAGACCCTCCAAAAAGATACTTCTCCTTCCTATTTTCAGTAAAGTTCACTATACCAAGACTCTTAAGTACAAAAGAATTTATACTCACTCGTATAAATATAAGGTATTTCTTCGTAGGTCTCCTGCCTCTCTTTGACTTTCAAATCTTCCTTATCTACTACTCTCATTCCAGTGACTCTTGTCTTCTTCTTTACTCTAGGTTTCGGGACGACTTTCCTAACAAGAAGTAAGGAAAACGAGTTTGACCTTTGTTTCCTAATTACGTTTGTCTTTACGCAATGACTCCTTAAGTTCTAGTAGAGTGAGACACAAAAGTCACTAGAATTCACGAGTTCTATTTCAAGACTCTCAATCTTCCGTTCATAATTATATTCTCACACTTCTTTCTCTAAGACCTTTTCACAAATTCCTTATCCCTTTTCTTAAAGGCCTGTAGCGATTCCATACACACACACAACCAGCTAATCAGTACAGACTGAGAAACACTGGAGTACCTGACATCGGGTGGTCCGAGGAGACAGGTACCTTAAGAGGTCCGTTCTTATGACCTCACCCAACGGTAAAGGTCTCCTAGAAGGACTGGGACCCTAACTTGGGTCCAGAGGACTTAACATCCGTCTAAGAAATGGTTGATTCGGTGGTCTCTTCGGGGAGGAATTCCATATCAGCACTGAAAAATTACCGTGTTTATATGTGTTGACACTGAAAGAGGTCCTCAGAGGATGTGTACTTACTCAAGACAAAACTCTCGTGTAAGAGTCCAAGTTAACAAACAAGTGGTTTCAATCGGATCCATGGGTTGATTGTGTTAACCGAAATCTCGTGACAGGACGTTGTCCAAATGTTATGAAAAGTGTGTTTGTTATGTACTTTTTACTTGGGTTTCTCATTTTGTAACAATTGGAATAACATGTCACGGAAGTTGTCATGTCGTCATGGCAGGGTATCGATCGTAAGTTCCCGACCGTAGTCCACTTGGCTGTTCTTCTAAATGACTGACCTCCTCCCTCCACCCTCTACCACCTCGACTTCCTAGGAGTCGTTATCCTCTACCTTCCACTCGACATTAAAGTACGTACGGACTACAACTACCGTGTCCCAGACCCCGGACTTTATTTCACGATATGATGACATAAGATACATCACGACATGTCACTTCATGTGTTTTCGTATTGGTGAACATCTTCTACGTGTACACCGTCACATACGGTGTGTACACTTGATTAAATACACTAACCTGTACACTTACGTACAAACATAGAAACTTTCGAGCGTCGAACTTCCAAATACACATCTCCCCGAAATGGCGTCAGTCGTCGGGCTCACTTTCACAAGCTTCAATTTATCAACCTCTAAGTTACAGCAAATTAAAGTCGTCCACACGTTGTCCCGTTCCACCGTATTCAGAACCTCCATTGTCATGTTAACTGACTTAATTACCAACTCAACGACCTACCAACCCAGACTTTACCTGTCCTTACCTTCGCTACTTTCCTTTTTGTACCACTACTACATCCTGTTCTTCCTCCCAGGATCTTTGACCTCTACGACTTCTCCTTTTACTTTCTTATGTATGTGACCCTTTTTGTGTAACTCTCTTCATACCTGCAACATCAACTTCCTATTTGTAAAATCTCCTCATTCTCAGGTCGATAACTGTTCCTATTCTAACGTCGGAACTCAAACCCACCGACTGTACGTCACCTGTACTCCAAGAAATTTCAGTCATTCCAGTTTATCGATACTCCATTCACACATCCTATGTTAGGACTAAAATTTTGAAGGGTCTTATTCTATCTTTTCATGGGTTCTCTAAGTATCTTATCCCTTTCCATTGTACAAACTTATTACATTTAAAGCCTCTACAGAAATATACGTTTTTTTCTTATTCCAAAATTTTCAAAGTCATACTACATTTTTTTAGAATTGAAAGGAAACGTCAGTGGACTCCTTATATGAAAGATTCTCACCTTTTTACTCAAAAGTAACTCTACAGCTACCCTCACCACTACAGATCCTCCAAATCCCATATCTTGTGAATCAAATTTTCCCTTCGACTTCAGGGTCTCCTATAAAACCTTCGTATAGTGTCACTCTTACCACACCTCTTAATCTTATTGTTTCCAACGTCCAATATGACAACCCTATTTTACTCACTCTACAATCTTCCCCAAGTGTAAACTTTCACACTTTCACTTTCGGATAGTCAGTACAGACTGAGAACCGCTGGGGTACCTGATATGTCAGGTACCTCAAGAGGTCCGGTCTTATGACGTTACCCATCGGAAAAGGAAGAGGTCCCCTAGAAGGGTTGGGTCCCTAGTTTGGGTCCAGAGGGTGTAACATCCTCCGAAAAAATGGTCGACTCGGTGTTCCCTTCAGGTTCTTATGACCTCACCCATCGGATAGGGAAGACGTCTCCTGGAAGGGTTGGGTCCTTAGTTTGACCCCAGAGGACGTTACGTCCGCCTAAGAAATCGTTGACTCGGTACTCCCTTCGGGGAGTGTAAACTTCGAGAACACTTTCTTCTCCCTCTACTTTCAGTACTACTTTGACTGACGTGAGTTCTAAGGTTCACCTCGAGACTACATTTCTACAAAGGACAGTACTCGTTCTTACGTGACCTTCAGTTCCGTTCGATCGAATGTAAAAGACATCAAAGATGTGAAGAGACACGAGAATCGAGTGATGTAGTATGCGGTGTATAGTCCGTCGGTCATGGATAAACAATTTACTTACATACTTAGTTACTTACAGGGTCTTCTTAGATAACTTTTCAAGAAACCTCGAGTCCTTTTGATTTAGACTTCTCCTATAATACGGTACTATTTATGACTTAACGTTACCTACGTCGACTGTTCATTACTCCTGGAAAGTCACAACTGGTTCCGTACCCACGCTCTTTCTTTAGTGGTACTTAAGGACTCAGGGTTCATTCCCTTACCACTAGTTTACCCGAAAGTGTGAGACCTTTTAAGTCGGAACTCTTCTCAGTATTCTAGTTACGACCGTTTCATTTAAGTCAAATGATCTCTCCTGATCTACGGGTTACTCTCTCCGAGAATCGAAGACGGTTGAAGTTTTTCCCAAACTTAAGTAAATACCTTAACGTAACATGTATTATCCTCTTCTTTGCATTTTATTTTTTGTACTCATTTAATGATATCATTTCATCTATGGTTTTCCTTTCAATTTTAAATTTGTATGTTTACTGATCAAAAATTAACCTTTTTAAACTTTGTCGATGATGTAATTTTGTAGGTGTTCCATTTTATAAAACCTTATTTATTAGTTAAACTTCTTGTATTATCTTATCAATGGAATTTTTCTTTTATACAGAACGGACACACGCACTTCAGTGAAGTCTGCATAGGCTGACACGTTGGTATACCTGGTATCGGGAGATCCGAGGAGACAGGTACCCTAAGAGGTCAATTCTTATGAGTTCACCCAACGGTACGGAAGGAGGTCCCCTAGAAGGACTAGGTCCCCAGCTTGGGCACAAATACAGAGGACGTAACCGTCCATCCAAGACATGGTGATCGTGACGGACCCTTCGGGGGTTTTATACAGAACCAGTTATATAAATCAATTCTGAAGAACGTCATTGGTATGACCCTTTGTGAATAACAGTGAAAAAAAAAAAAAAAAAACTATCCTCCTTATTCTCTTTAGTATATGGAAACAGATCTCTTTGTTGGATTTTGGTACTCGAGTTCCAGTACCCTTCCATTACTATCTGTCTTCTTGTTTCTAGTGTACCAGATGTATGAAGTAAAAACTTATTGATTTAAATTACTTTTCGTCCTTGAACCTCTAAGATCTACTAACCCACGACCGGGTAAAGGAGAAGTCCGAGTTTGTACTCTACGAGGCACAATGGTGATAACAAAAGATATACCAAACACATTAGAGGTCTCAAGATTTATGTCAAAGATAGTTCATGTCGAAGATTCATGTTTATGTACAGGGGGGGACGTAACGGATCGCAATGAGGTACCGACACACAGGAAAGATACCGTCCACGTGAAACCTTCTACCGACTATCTTCCCTCAGGAATGCACCAAGAGAAACTGTAACCGATAAGCCGAACCTTGGACCTGTTCACCTTTCCTCTGGAGACCCTTCGTACGTTGCAACCGTAAGGAATAGTGCTGGTCCTTCGGTTGCTATACGACTAGAAACCCAGTAATTGACGGACCAAGAACTTTCTCCATGACAAATGACATCTCGGGGTGCTATCTGCTCTTCGTGTAACGACATCGGTCATTACTAGGAGACCAAAAGTTCGATCAAAACTCTACCATGGTAATAATTAACAAAATAACTGTATAGTTTCCTTAGACTCTTTTACGAAAGAACATTGAGTTACCCCTAAGAGGTCCGTTCTTATGACCTCACCCAACGGTACGGAACGAGGTCCCCTAGAAGGGTTGGGTCCCTAGCTTGGGTCCAGAGTGTGTGACGTCCGTCTAAGAAATGTCAGACTCGGTGGTCCCTCCGGGACACTGACTTATGGTCAGAAACTTTGTACCACTATTAGCACGAATAATTATAAGTGGCATACAGTCCAAATTGGTCTTGTTACACCCATTTTGTGGGTTAATATAAAGGACGATGTATCCATTATAGGTCATATATACGTTCTTTTTTATGAGATGTAGTACCTGATTCATGTACGCAAGGTCGTAGTCCCCTCATCTTTTACCGAACTTTATAAACCAAAACAAGTACGTACTCACGAACACACCGACGTCACCGAGAATCTAGAAAGTTAGTAAATGATTTCCCACTTCACTAGAGTCGTCAACGATTCTTCAGGTGTCGTCACTTTATGACACATCTTCGTTTTGTTGTTATTCTCGGAACCTTTAGTCAGAAACACTTTACTCGGTTCAGACATGAGTTAAGGACTTTCCTACCGTCATCCTAAAGAAGTGTAAGGAACGTAATGGAGTTCTACTAATACGAAACGAATTTTTAGTTTTTTAATTCTCGTAGAGACCGTTTCACCCTGACACAAGATTCTTATTTAGTGTCTCGACATATAACCGACACACAGGGGAAATGGTCGTATTGAAGAAAGACTGCTTCGGTTGTCGGTATTTCCCGCACATCCAATAACGTTCTATATTTTATGTCAAACACTTAGAAATGACGAATAGATCAAATATATATCATGACACATAGAGAATTAGGGTATGAGGATTAAATAGGGATGGGTGGTGACAAATGGAAAACCATTGAGATTCAAACAAAGATGCACTCACACAAAGGTAAAACATTTGTTTAAGTAAACACTTAATATAAATTTAAAGGGAATCTTTACTATGGAGACAGACTAAATGAAGTGAATCATACTAGTAGAGATGACGTCGATACAACAACGTTTACTGTCATAAAGTAAGAAAAATACTGACTCATTATAAGGTAACATATATATACGGTACAGAAATAGGTAAGTAACCGACTACCCGTAAATCCAACACAGGTCCAGAACCCATAACATTTATCACGACGATACTTGTGACCCCACACACATAGGAAGGTTTAATCTCAAAAGCAGAAATGGTCTGTATACGGGTCCTCACCCTAACGACCTCACATACTATCGAGACAAACATCACTTTGTTTCATTGAAATTCCGATTCTTTAACCACGGAACGGATCACAATCTCAATCTGGACCTTAATCTAGACCCAGGAGTCACACAATGATTTAAAGATAAACTGAGATTCGTTTAGAGAAAAAGGGGGTCAGGGAATAAGAATTTTATTATTATATGTTTACGACGATGACGATTCAGCGAAGTCAGCACCGGTTGAGACACGTTGGGGTATCTGCCGTCGGGTGGTCCGAGGGGGCAGGGACCCTAAAAGGTCCGTTCTTGTGACCTCACCCAACGGTAAAGGAAGAGGTTACGTACTTTCACTTATGTTTATGTTTATTCTATATAATTTTTATTATAATTATTATATTTTATTACTACATATATTATTATTATATAGTCGATTTTACAAAAACCGAGATTCATCGTCTTTTAGGTTCATTCTGACTGAGTTTTGTACTTCAGTAATGAAAATTAAATTTTTTCTTCTAACATTCACCGAACAGGGTTAACTAAGTCGACAAGTCACTTTGAAGATTTTGAAACAACGATAATTAGTAAGTAAGTAAGTTACTTATAAGTAACTGGTGGATGACATGTAAATAAGATCCTCAGGGGAGACACTTACGTTTTTATTTAGACTAGGTATAACTTTTTCTCCTAATTCGGTATTTGTATATACCCGAAATACTTGTCCTTCGATTTAAGATCTTTTGGGAATATCAACGATTTAGACGTACCAAATATAAGTCTAAGGAAAATTAACATGATTTTAAATGTTCGTATTGTTGAAAGGAAAAAGACACCTGATACTCATTCTAGTTTGAAGTAGGACTTGAAAAGATGTTCGAAGAACAGACTGGATCCACTGCCTGGTACGACTACCCTCTGTGCAGTAACAGGTCAAGGTACTTACCGTTCGACCCTAACCTGACTAGGAAAGAGCTCGAGCCTTTGACGGGTAACGATGTCAGAAATGGTGGGTGCGGTGGGACGAACCCGCCATAGAGACACGTCGATTGTAGCTAAAGATGTTGGTGGAACTATTCCATTAATCGAGATGGTGGGAGCGGTGGAAAGAAAGGCTGAGAACTTCGACTTCCTACCCTTCATAACTAGAAGTGGAAAGTAGACAGTAGGTCTACCGTCCTTACGGGAAAACTGGTTAGTTATAAGTACTGTGTCGAAGGGGACTCGCCTGACTCTCGAGTATTTTAAATTGAAACAAGTCTCACGTCGGCTCACATCGCCCCTATCCGGTCTACAGACAGGGGAAACTTCATTGTCTGGGTTCTAGGTTTCCCCGGACCTTCTGCAGTCGGTGACGTCGGGACTCCAACCCGACGAACCCTTTACGACACTCCTGGGGTCCTAGGAGTGTGTCGAGACTCACCGTCCATGGGGTGTCCCTACGATCTGTAGGTGAACATGATACTCGGAGTGAAGGAGGTAGGAGGTTTACTTGCTTCCAGTCTAAAGACGACATTGAGACGTCACTCAACATCCACCTCAAAACACTCCCCAGGTCAATTCTGTCTCAATGGTTTTTGTCCTTACATCTAGGGACCACTAGTTTGTCAACCCAAACGAATAGAATCTTCTGACGGGATAAGATACTGGATTTCAGTAAGTCAAAACTGAAGAAAGAAGGCCAAAAGTAGTCAAGTCTAATTACATTGATACAAAAAGTATAAGACAGTTGTCATCACCAGTTCGCTGGTTATATTGTAACGTTTCGTTAATAGGCGGTTAATTTTAGTTTAATTAAAATTTTTTATGCATTCCTTTCTTACATTTTTTCAATTTTAATTTTTTAGTACCAATTCGTGAACTCATTGTATGTCAGTCCTCAAAACGTCTGAATCACAGATATAACAGTCAGTTCAGTTAAATCGTAAAATCTCAAAACAGAGTGATAACCCTTGTAATCCTTCAACTTTTTAACTGGTGGGGGGGAGGGCAAATTTTTTTAAGATCCTCAGATACGTTATCTGACGTATGAAAAGACTCACATAAAAACACGGATAAACATTATGTACTAATTATGATGAGTCTATTACTCTTGTCTTTCAATATGGTGGTAGAGTCTCCCTAAAACTCACGTCCTTTCAAGAAAACCTGTTTTGAATTATAAACGTTTTGTCACTTACCAGGATTCCTCTCGAACGGATATTTTTCCAGTTGACTTGGACTTCCAGTTTAACATTTGTATTCTACATATAAGTTTTATTTCAGTGGTTCCTTAAGTCTTTCCAGTTCTCCAGTCCCTCTAAAGGATTATCATCTGATTATTCCCGTTTGGTCACTAGACACTATTCGAGTTGGTAGCACAAAGGACCTCTTCTCGTCCGAAACTACAAACACTTTCTCTTTTATAATGTCTCTGTATCACTTATGAAGTTCGTGTAGTTTATAAAGTGAAGTTTTATGAATACTCGTAGTCAAGTCAAGTCAAGTCAAGTCAGCGAGTCAGCACAGGCTGAGAAAGTTGTGGTACTTAGTGTCGTGCGGTCATATATCGTTAATTATTTTTGTTGATTATTATAACTAGTCCAAAATAATCAACAAAAATTCCTTGTTTTAGTATTATATATCAATATATAGTTATAATATTGAAATAGGAAAGTTATTTTTCAGTCACAAGTATAGTGTGACAGAAGTTTATACTAACGTATAGAGGGGTCGAATTCCATTTCTCGTGAGAAACATTCGTATTCATCGAAAAACAAAGGCACTACCCAAATTATTTTTAAACAGTGACGAAAAGACACCAGTATTTTAAGGTGTATCGGCATTCCTTTTTGTCACACTCTTTATACACTAAAACGAAACGAATACATCTTCTTAACCACATTCGTTTACGGATACACACACACAAACAAAACAAAAGTGTCAAATTGTATCTGTTTCTCCGACCCCTTTCCGTCTAAATAGTGGCCATAACGTACCTCGCGCGAAGGCAGGTAACACGAGTACAAAAGTGGTGTCAAAGACTTTAATGTCGTTAGCTCCGTCTTGTGTACGACTTCTCTTTTGGACCATTAATAATAGGGACTCAAACAGTAACTAGACACTATTAAAACTTGTTTTTACGTATTTTATTCTCCTTTTGACGTGATAGTGATGAGTTTAGAAATATGTATAAGTTTAAGAGTAAAAGTCATCGAAACAACTTGTGATTCGATATAGACCTTGTATTATCATATGTTAGACACGAACAACTTATCAGACACAAATTTTATGAGATTAAAACTCGACGCGACAGTACTACTGAAGGACTCAAATTCGTTCGACTCAACTGAAGAGATAAAATTCTTTTACTTACAGTCCTTTTATAGTCTTTGCACACACTCTGAAGTGGTCAGGATGTAGAATCTTGTAACGGAGTAACCAGGACAAATCATCTTTGGACAACAAAATGAAGAGGGTTCTAAAAGAACGTTCATAAAGACCCTTGATCGGGGTCTGGGTAGGGTTCCAACGTTACGGTTCTCCATACAAGTATTTTGTACTGGGACAGTGGACCGGTGTCGACCAACCAGGTCTCCACCTATGGACCATATTCAACCGAGTTAGTCTTACCAAAGTATTACGTAGATTTGTCTACTCAAACAAACTTATCAGAACATATTATCTTCGAACCTTCGACAACCATCACAGGTGAAGGATACAACGTACTCTACGTTTCTTTCTATTCGATGTCACTTCATTTAATTCTTCGTCTTTGTCTGACTCTCTTGAGATCTAAGAGGTGTCACTAAATCTAGTACCAAATTTAATTAAGGACTCCGGGTCGATGTAGAAACGGTAGTCTGTGAGGTCGTAGGATTATTATTAAGGAAGAACATTATCAATTTAGGCACAATCATCTAAAGCGAACACGACACGAATCAGTGAGTCAGTACAGACTGAGAAACTCTGGGGTACCTGACATCGGGCGGTCCGAGGAGACAGGTACACCTAAGAGGTTCGTTCTTATGACCTCACCCAACTGTACGGGAGAAGGTCCCCTAGAAGGGTTGGATCCTTAGTTTAGTCCCAGAGGACGTAACGTCCGTCAAAGAAATGGTCGACTCGATGGTCCCTTCGGGTCTAAAGAGAATGAACGTTGTTTCGTCAGGATTAATTATGCAAAAGGTACGAATTAAGGACACCAGAATAGAGATCAATTAATTAGAAAGAAAACATATGGTCAAATTGTGGATCTCTTTCGTAATTTTTCAAGATGTATTAATGTTTCCTTCGTTCGTTAGACTTATCACCGTGGACTTCTAGGACACGACCAGAAATAAGAAAGGTTTCCAAGAGAACTTAGGTGAAACGAAGAGTGTGAGCACAGAGAACGTCCTCAAACGAAGTTATACGAGTGAACAAAGAACCTACAATGAAAAAAAAAAAAGGACAGTAGTCATAGGAAAAGACACGAATGTTTTTACGAAACAAAAAAGGATAAGACTTTAATTTTTTTTTTAAATAGAATTCTGGTGATGGGAGAATCTACAGACGTATTAGAGTAGAAAGGAGGACGATAGTTCATAAAATGTTTTTATTAGGTATCCAAAAGGTGAAAAATCTCGGAGAAGTTGAAATTGAAGGCTAGAGGTTGTGAACTAGATTTTAACGAAAAACTTTTTAGTGGTCCAAGTGTTAAGACATTGAAAAAAGAAGGAACTGTAAGAAACCGTTAATTTCCACCGTCTATGGAGACAGTAAGGAATAAACGTACTGTAACGTGTAAGACTCCAAAGAGTTTATAAGAAAAGATCACAGAGTTGTCAAAGAGATGATTGAAGACAGACAACAAAAACGACGAAGATTTATGTTATGGGTACTTAAGTTGAGTCATCCACTAAAGGTAGTACATAAGACTCGTCAGAAATAGAAAGAACCGTATCTGGTGATAAGACTTTTTGGTTTTTGCAGAGGGATGGGTTCGTTGTTTTAGAAGATCCGTCTTTCTTAGTCAATACACAACCTTATTTCCTGATGAAAAGGTTATAAGGAATACCTGTCTTGTAAGAAGTGTGTAAACTGATTTTATTTTACTGTTCTCCATCAAATTGTACCTACCTGAATCTCCGACAGTATACCTCACTTCATTCAGTCTTTCTCTTTTTGTTTATGGTATATAATTACGTGTATACACCTCAGATTTGTTTAACCATATCTATTAAAATAAATCCTTTCTCTTTATCTCTGTCTGTATCTCTATTTGTATACCTATGGTTCCCCCTTTCCTCTCCTACCCTTGACTCCCTAACTCTAACTGTATAAATACGATGACACATATTTTGTCTACCTGAAGGGTCCATCAGGATCACCATTTCTTGGGTGTCCGGTCACGTCCTTTGTAATCTCTGGACCCAAACTAGGGACCCAGTCCTTCTACGGGACCTCCTCCTGTACCTTTTGGTGAGGTCATAAGCACGGACCTCTTAGGGTACCTGCCGCTCGGACTACCCGATGACAAGCGACCTATCGTTTCTCGACCTGTACTGACTTCACTAAATCGCGTGTACGAACATATGTTATCTATTGATTACTCTTGGATGTACTTAAGATGAGTCACGATACACCACTAGATTTACCCTTTCTTTAGTTTTTTTGTCCCCTCTATATATATATATATATCGACTAAGTGGAACGGTATGTCATCTTTGATTGTGTTGTGACATTTCGGTGAAATGTGGTTATTTTTAATTTTGTTTTTTCCTCAAGCAAATCGTGTGTCGTATCAATTCCCATTTTGTCCACCTCTGTCTGTCGTACCGGAAATGGGTACACAAGACCTTGTCTAAGACCTTGTTGAGACACAGAGTCAAAGACGGAGACTTTATAGTGAAACGAGGTGACCAACAACGTCCCTAATTTACTCAATGTAATGTTCCGTAAATCTCGTCATAGATTACGTATCATTCACTAGCCATTGACTTTTGAGAATTGTTACTGATAAAAACGATAACCAGATAATGTATTATGGGTAATGAGTTACGATAAAGTCAGTCTAGGAGGACTAAAAGATACAGTCGCTAAGTAATACCTAAAAATATTTGAAGGTGAAGATAATATCAGTCTTTGATCTTTACAATTATCTGTGGATTGAACAATAACAACAACAAGTCAACGATTCAGCACAGGTCGAGAAACACTGGGGTACCTGACGTCGTGAAATCCGAAGGGACAGGTAATGGTCGAGGGCTTCGAACGTGTTTGAGTACACGTAGCTCAGCCACTACGGTAAGTTGGTAGAGTAGGAGACGGAGGAGGAAGAGAAAGACAGAAGTTAGAAAGGGTCGTAGTCCCAGAAAAGATCACTCACCCGAGAAGCGTAGTCCACCGGTTTCATAACCTCGAAGTCGAAGTCGTAGACAGGAAGGGTAATTATAAGTCCCACTAAAGGAAGTCCTCACTAACCAAACCAAAGGAACGATGGGTTCCCTGAGAGTTCTCAGAAGAGATCGTTTTATGACAACAAAACCGTCACGACGGGAGAGAGTTTTCTCTAAAAAGTACTCCTAAAATGAAACGAAAAGGTCTACATCAATGAGGTTTACCGAACTTGCAATTCTTTAAAAGTCGACATGTACTCAAAGTTTTAGAGGTACGATACATGTTCCGGTCCTAGGTTCTCAAACAAGCTCCAGTAAAGATACCCATACAAAAAGATATAATTTTTTTTTAACGGGACACTACAATCCCTAGACCCCATATCTCTTTTGTCCCAACAATTTCATTTATAAATAGAAAGGGTCAGGAGAAACATGAAATTGTCTTGAGTACACATGTAAAACAACGACAACGAAAGAAAGTAACCTTTGACAAAACAAAACAAAATCAGTAGACCTGAAACTAGAACTTTTTTGCAACAAGGAGAAGTAACGACCCTCCATACTCAAAAGTTTGTTTCCTCGACTGTAGAAGAATCTTAGGAATAGGTCCAATTTGAAGGACGACTCCCATTCTTACGAGATCTTGTACTTTGTCACGAAAACATCTCTTGAAACAAGACACCTTTCATTTCTTGAAGGACCGAAAAATTTTTTATATACTAAAACTTCTGAATTTTACTATCGAAATAAAATTTTTACGAAAACCAGAAAGTTAATAGTATAAATTTTACTATTTATACTAACGGTGTGAGAAACGAGTACATAAACAGATCCTACAGTCCATAAAAAATTTCTGTCGATGTTTGAATAGTACAATATAACCCATATATCGGTTATATTATCATACCACAAAAAAAAAATTTATTAGTATCTTCGTTTTAAAATAACCTTTACGTGGGGTTTCCTGTAAGATACAATTAAATTTTAAAAAAGTTTTAAGATGACTATATATCAACTAAATGTTACGACACAATCAAAGTCCCCATACCGTTTCACTATGTCAATGCGCACGAGACAACGAAGGCAGCACAGGTTGAGAAACTCTGGGATACCTGACATCGAGTGGTCCGAGGAGATAGGCACCCTAAGAGGTCCGTTCTTGTGACCTCACCCAACGGTACGGGAAGAGATCCCCTAGAAGGACTAGGTCCCTAGTAGGGTCCTGAGAACACAGAGGACGTAACGGTCCGCCCAAGAAATGTGGCCACGGTGGACCCTTCGGGACTAAGTCAATATGTATATATATTTACATATATAAGTAAAAAATGTAAGAGAAGGAAATATACAATATATACACGGTACAAAACTCGACTGGTGCATCGTAGGAGAAAGGGTGGATAGGGGGTTCTCAAACTTTTGTTAACTTTCTATGTCTTTTTAGTTCGTTTGTCTCTCATTTCTCTTTTTTTGAAACGGAAAAACTTTCAGTTATCTAAATTACGTGACACCACTGGACTTACCCTTCCTTCAGATTTTTTCTCTTCTATAAACATATACATACCGATTAAGTGAAACGATATGTCATCTTTGATTGTGTCGTAACATTTCGTTGACGACGACGATTCAGCGAAGTCAACAAAGGCTGAGACACACTGAGGTATCTGCCGTCGGGTGGTCCGAGGGGGTAGGGACCCTAAGAGGTCCGTTCTTATGACCTCACCCAAATATTTTGTTAATATGCGGTTATTTTTAATTAAAAATTTTTATGATATTACCCTCTATACCGAACCAACGTACCGTAATTACCCGAAGGATTATAACCCGGAACCATAATTTAAAACACCATAATCTGTAGACTAGTGTCTGTCGGGACCGGTAAAGGTAGGGGAGGTTGGTCTTCGGAAGTCTTTTTGTACACGTTGTACTGACTGCCGGTTCGTCAACGGGAGCATCTTACCCCGTCTGTGTGTGTTTGAGACAAGGAGAGGGTTGAGTCATCGGTACGGAGATGAGACTCTAGACTTTCGGGGGTCGGTACTTTGATGCTCTCCAGGGTGGTGTGTCTTTGTGTCTCCTCAAAGGGTGAGGGTTTATGTCTTACTAACAAACGAGTTATCCAATCTAAACGAGTCTTAGAATTTTATCCAAGACTTGACAACACACTCGTACAAGTCAGTACAGACTGAGAAACACTGGCGTACCTGACATCGGGTGGTCCGAGGAGACAGGTATCCTAAAGGGTCCGGTCTTATGACCTCACCCAACGAGAAAGGAAGAGGTTTCCTAGAAGGGCTGGGTCCCTAGTTTGAGTACAGAGAACACAAAGAACGTAACCGTCCACATAAGAACATTATCCAAGACTTGATTAGGTCGTTATTTTGGACACGGTTGCCTTCCTGACGTAGTATCTATGACTACTTTCAATAACCGAATATAAGAGTAGGGTAGTATGTTTTTATATCTTATGTATTCCCATTATCTTCTCCAGTCACATCTCCAGATTAAAATAACTCTACGACTCCGTTAGGTTTTAAAGGACTCGAGACATATTGAAAGGGTAAGTCAAAAATAAAGAACCTACATCTAAATAGTGACAGAATCGGGTCTATAAGGACCCACCAAGTCTCTCATTTCTTAGACAGATTTTGTGTCCTCTCTGTTCTCAACGTCCAAACTAGGGACCAGTCCTTCTAGGGGACCTCTTCCTTGACCGTTGGGTGAGGTCATAAGAACGGACCCTTTCGGGTACTTGTCTCCTTGGATCGTCGGATGTCAGGTTTCCCACCGTTTCTTGGTTTGTACTGACTCTCCGATTCATGTATGTGACATGGTTCATAAAATTCTCTAATGATTTTAGTGTAATCATTTGTAGGTACGAATATTTTATCCCGACTTCTGGTCTTTCTAATAAGTTCTTATTTGACCTTATTAGAATAAAGTGTCATAAAAGACTATACATAGATAAATTGTTCGAAATATCTACCTGAGTGTCGATATATTTTTACAGTACAGATCTCTGGAATAATTAAATAGGTATGTAAATAATTTATAAACGAAATAAAAATCTACACTTCTTTTTCACTTAAAGAGAATAAGATCTGTAGTTTCTATTAATGTTAGGAACCTCTTTAGTTTTATTCTGTGAAAGAAAGGTATATCATGTACATCAGAAATTGCTTTCGTGTGACGGATGAGGACCCCACAAAGGACAAATACCGAGGATATCTACAAAACTTATCTTATATTCCAGGGTCTCCCGTCTCTGGTGTCTAATCTACTATCACGGGGTGTAAGTTCTCAGTCAGTAAAGTCTTATATTTTCGTAAGTAGTCAAGTGTCAAAGTTCATTCAAATGCGAAAGTAAGGGTGTCGAGAAACCGTACAGTAAAGAAAGACTCTTTGAAGTTCAGTTATTATAAAACCTTATCCTTTTCATTTGTCTAACATCTCAGTTTTTTGTGATCAAATTTTTTTGTTTTCTTTCGTAATCAAACTGAGGGTCCAAACGGTTATTGGACACTATCCTCGAGTCTTCTTCTTAGTTTTCAGAACACGGAGAGAACTTTAATTACTACTCTCACTCTCAATCCGAACCCAATTGAATACACAAATTTCGTGGGTTGTGTCATTGACGATGTGGTTTTCAAGACTCATGGGTAAGACCAAGGAAATACCAACTTTTTTTGTTTTACGTTGTAGTACTCTTAGTTCTGTAAATTACCTTTTTACAATTATTAGACGAACACGTTTAGGTACATTTAATCGATATTCTGTATCTCATTTGGGTTTGCTTTAGGAGTAATTGAAAGGTTAGACCTTAAAATTGTAAACACAATAGAAAATACAATAAAAAATTGGTGTCTTTTGGTGTCACTATAGTCATCGTTAACGATATATAAAATCTACTACTTACACTACTTTAATAAGACACACCTAAAAATTAACAATTAACAGTCTAGAATCAACTTACAGTATAAATTTAAAAGACTTCTTCGAATTCTGTCACTACATATTAAAGAAACAGTCAGTATTTATTCATAAGAATAAGAGAGTTCTACAAAGTTTCGTGATAAACAGTGTCAAATTCCAGGTCGACAGTGTACCAAATAAAATAGAAACTATCAACTGAGACAACACAAAAGATTGGGGAGTAATCTACGTATTTTCACTACAGTGGCACCACCACAAAAAGTAATACGGACGGTTCTGTTTATTAAAGTTACACCTTTGGGACTTTCCGGTCCGTCACGCGTTTGTCGATACCATTGGAGTGTAGAACATTTATAAGAGTTCGTTATCCACATTTCGCTAAAAAAATTCACGTACTAAATACTAGATAAAGGAACTTTATAAAAAAGGGGAATTCTAATATTATCGAATGTATGATGAGTCAAGAGAAGAGTAACCCAAGGAAACAATTTAAAACAGTACAGATATTTTGACACAAGCATATTTTTACAACCTTGCTCAATGACACCTTCCTAGTCCGAAAACATCTTTAGAAATTTCTACCCAGTCTAAAAAATTTTTAAATAATACCTTTACAATTTTGTATACGGTTTTATTGCTTTAATCATAGCACGAAGGGGAGAGGGGGCATCCGGTCTGAGTTGTTACTATTTACAACTGAATTTTTTATCAACGTTGGATTTTTAACTCTCAATACAAAATAAACGACCCTTATAAATTTTGAAACTCGGGCACTCTGTCGTAGAGTTCATTGGGACTCTCTTGACGAGACTCCTCCGGTCCTCTCCTCGGTCTAATATATCTTCAAAACGTTGTTTCCCGTCCATCAGACTTGTAGTTTTCTAATAACGATTATTTCCTTTTAGTCTATAGAGGTCAATTCCTTGAATCACGAAAAGAAACATACCCTTCTACGTCCTCAGACCTGAGTGACTTTTGTAAGGAAACTATCTTTGGAGTGGATAGACTCCGATCATAGGTCACGAAAAGTGTAAGACTCGAGGGAACCCTGAGTGTCATCCATCACTGACGTCAGACTATCGACGATCTACCGTCCATAAGAAGAGGAAGGACTCAAAGGAATCCCGAGTGGTAGAGTACGACCCCTGACGTTTAACGACTACTGACACTGTAGGAACAAATGACTATACCGTCCTTTATAAGGTAAAGAGTATTTGTTTAAGGAGTATAATATACCCATGGATGTATGTGAAGGAAAGGGAAGGGGGTTGGAAGAGGACTAATAGTAGTTCGGTTTCTTTCAATGTGAGGGGCGTGACCAGTCCCACAATTCAACGGAGTCGAGATCTCCACAATTGAGTCCGATTTGACCGTTTATTCCTTTCTTGTCTTCTCCAATATATTTTCTCTGGACGTCAAAGTTTCTTACGTAACTGTCTTGTGGTAGCACCGTTTCTTTCTGCATTTTCCCACTGTAACAAACTCGACACATAGAAAGACAAGTATGTCCCTGTGACGTGTAAGACACTTCCTTTTCAAACCTTTCTTTGACATACTACGTAATAATTCCATCCTCGAACCTTGTGATGTGGCGAGTTTGTAAGTCCCGAAATGATAACTCTGTTCATAAATCTGTGATAGGAATAAAACAAGGTTTATATTTTCTTAATTATCGGAAACTTCTAAGAAGTTCGGTCCGAAGTTGTCATGGACTTGACACTTGAAGGTCTACAAATTCGACCAAAATCTTTTCCGTGTACTTGGTCTCCAGTTTAACGGTTGTAGGCAACCTAGTATCTCTTTTGCTCTCTCAAGGTCTTTTTGTAGATGAAAACGAAATAACTGATGCGGTTTCGGAAACTGACACACCTAGTGTTGTTTAACACTTTTTAAGAATCTCTACCCTTCTCGTCTAGTGGAATGGACGGAGGACTCTGTAGACATACGTCCAGTCCTTCGTTGTAAATTTTGACCTGCACCTTGTTGTCTGACCAAGGTTTATCCCTTTCTTCATACTATCCCGACATATAGCAGTACGACGAATAAATTGGATATACGTCTCGTGTAGTACGTTTTAAGGTCCGACCTACTTCGTGTTCGACTTTAGTTCTAACGGTCCTCTTTATAGTTATTGGAGTCTATGCGTCTACTGTGGTGTGAATGCCGTCGCTCGTTTCTTCTCGGTTCTCGGAGAACTACTTTGACTTTCTCCTCTCACTTTTTCAACCGAATTTTGAGTTGTAAGTCTTTTGATTCTAGTACCGTAGGTCAGGGTAGTGAAGTACCGTTTATCTACCTCTTTGTCACCTTTATCACAGTCTGAAATAAAACCCCCCGAGGTTTTAGTGACGTCTACCACTGACGTCGGTACTTTAATTTCTGTGAACGAGGAACCTTCTTTTCAATACTGGTTGGATCTGTCGTATAATTTTTCGTCTCTGTAATGAAACGGTTGTTTCCAAGTAGATCAGTTCCGATACCAAAAAGGTCATCAGTACATACCTACACTCTCAACTTGATATTTCTTTCGACTCACGTCTTCTTAACTATAAAAACTTGACACCACGACTTCTTCTGAGAACTCTCAGGGAACCTGACGTTCCTCTAGGTTGATCAGGTAGGATTTGCTCTAGTCAGGACCCACAAGTAACCTTCCTGACTACGATTTTGACTTTGAGGTTATGAAACCGGTGGACTACGCTTCTCGGCTGAGTAAACTTTTCTGAGACTACGACCCATTCTAACTCCCGTCCGCCTCTTCCCCTGCTGTCTCTTATTCTACCAACCTACTGTAGTGACTGCGTTACCTGTACTCAAACTCATCCGAGACCTTCAACCACTATCTGTCCCTCTGGACCGTACGACGTCAGGTACCCCAACGTCTCAGTCTGTGCTGACTTGTTGACTTGACTTGACTTCTATACAACGTAGTATACTCGTCCGAAACAAATTAGGAAGTAGACTGTTTATAAACATCTGTCAACATGTTTACTCTTGTATCAATTTATGCACCCATTCAATAGACACACACTTGAGTCAGTGAGTTAGTACAGACTGAGAAACGCTGTGAAACCGGACATCGGGTGGTCCGAGGAGACAGGACTTTTGCCCTTAAAAGTCCGTTCTTATGACCTCCTCCCACGGTAAAAGGGAAGAGTTAGGTCCTTAGCTTGGGTTCAAAGGACGTAACGTCTGTCAAAGAAATGGACGATTCCGTAACTCTTTCGGTCGTCTATCCCAGAGGAAGTTACCTTAAGAGTAACTCTCAATTATACAGTCAAACTTTGTCACCTTCTAAAGTTCAGTTTTATATATAACTGTATAATTGTATATAAATAATTACTTGTATCATCAATTACACTTCATTGTAAATGAATTCATTATATGTAATGGATTACGTATGAATCATATGTGACTCTTCGAGTGGTGTTACTCTTAGGGTACTTGACGATAATCTCATCGGCGGTGAGCAACTTTACTTCTCTTTTTGGGCGTGTCGTTGTTTCTGGGTCGTGTCGGTTTTTATTTATGTGTTAAAAAATTTTATAGTTGAATGTCTACCTTTTCAATACCGGTGACATCTTGTATCATGAGTGAAGGATATTAACAATTTCATCCGTTTTATAATACTTTCATAGGAGGACCAGTAGTTGTCATTACAAAATTTTCAATTAAAGTTAAAAGAAAACACGATCGTTTCCACAAGAAAATAGTTTGAAGAAACGGGAAACCTTAAACAGACACTCGAAGTAGTCCTTTGATACATACGAAATGTAAATAAAAATTTAACGAACTTTACCACAAACTACGTATCCTTCGTCAACCAATCACGATCGACAAAATAAAACTAAAAATTTTGATAAAAGGGGTGTCTCCTCTTTAAGGACTGTACTTGTTATAAAACCTAGCTCTACTAGTCTGTCAATACTTTTCTCGATAGAAAAGTTGAGTCCATTATTTCCTTTTTTAAGGGTAATGAAGGGTATTAAAAATTTCAGATAAATCTAGTTATAGAATTAAAAACTTTACCCGATTAAACCCTTTAAAAATTTGGACTCTCGATCTTTTCAGTAGGAATCCATAAATGGATTTCCTGTGGAAACACCCAAGAAAAAGTGGTCACCAAAAAGTTCCGAGGATATTTGTTTAGAGTTCCTTGAGCAGAAGTATAGATGAAATTTTTAAGTAAACCTTGGATATACGGTTAACTTTTTGATACATATAACGTTACTGTTTTTTCTTCACGGATTTCAAAAGTTTTTCGTATCTGAAACCTCCGTTAGATCTCTTTTCCACTTACAAAGAGTCAGCTCACCTTAACAATTTTTCTATTAACACAATCGGTACATGTCGTTACGTGTCCCTCCGTGACTTCTTGTCGGAGGACCACCCTTGGTCGTCTCATCGAGTGGACCTCAAGGTAAGAATAAGGTTTATGTCAGTCAGGGGATGTATACTTACTCGATTACAAGACTCTACTTCAATCAGCTCCATGGGTCGATTATATTAACCGATATAATATGTCATGACATTATCCAAATATCATGAAAAGTGTGTTTATTGTGTATTTTTGTTTGTGTTTTTTATTTGTAAAACTTAGAGTGTTATGTCATGGAACTTTTCATGTCATCCCGTCAGGTTGTTGTCGACCGGAAACCCCCGACCGTAGTTTACTTGTCCGTTCTTCTCAATCACTGACCTCCTCCGTCTTCTACGCCCTCTACCACCTTGACTTCCTGGTGGTCGTTATCCTCTACCTCCCGTTCGACGTTAAGGTGTGTGTAGACTACGACTGCCTTACACAAAAACGTAGAAAAACTTTTAAGGGTTGAACTTCCAAACATACAACCCCTGAATGACAATTCAGAGTCCTCCGAAGTTCTCAAGATCCGAAAGGTATCTCACCGACGATCACTTGTTTTCGTAGCCCACAAGTCTCATACCTTCCTTCAAGAAATTGGACAACAGAAGGATACTTTATGTGTCTGTTGGGGAGTAGGTGAATTCACCGTAGAGTCTGGTATTTCCGTATTTCTAACCTACTGTATAACGGCTACTGGATAACAACTTTAATCAGTGTGAATCATTAAGAAAAGGACGTGACTGTAAAAGAAGGGAGACGAGGAAGTCGCCGTCAGAAACGGGGGTCACTGGTGAGTGTTGTACTAGCTACTAAGGTGGCTAGGGTAGGAGTCGTGGTAATCTGCGTAACCCGAGAAGTTATCGGCGTGTCTGTCTCAGTTCCATGTTGAGCAAATGCGCCCTGTAAAGTTTTAGTATCTCCTGTCCAAAAACTCTTAAATAATCTTCGTAGGGAACAAACAAAATTGTAGATGGCCTTTATAACATTTACTATGAAGATTTCCTTTTGATTAAGACAAAGGACAGAACTCGTTAATTTTTCACTGATACAACCATAGTAAGAATTTTTATTAACTTCTGATAAATACCGAAACTCAACATTACGTCGAAAGTAAAAGTAACATTTTATGACAGTCGTTCGTAGTCCTTTACCGGAATACAAATTACTTTGTGTATACCAGATTCTTGACAAATTACTTACTTAGAGCCTCTAATCGTATTTAACAGAAACAAAGAAGGAGTATTTCAAGTTAAATTCACGTATCATACTCTTCTAAGTTCAAAGTCTCTTACACCCATTACTACCAAAACATATTAAAGGATATCTGATTAAACAAGAAGACTGAGAAACTCAAAGAGGTCACTACTTCGTGTCACAACTTATTCTGGACCAAAGACGACGTTACCTCGAATTAGAGGTACTGCAAATGACTCCCACACAATACAAGATCCGTACCCCAATCCACACCCTCTGTTCCCATTTACACTATTGTCTAGTATCGAATAAGGATGAGTGAAGGGAGGTGGTCGTAAGTTCTAGTTCAACAGTGTTCTTAAATGGTTAGAAAAACTTTCCTTCCAGGGTCACAGGGAAGAAAGAAAACGGAAATCGTCTACTATACTTAAGATTTAAGGAAGTGTCAGGAAAGTATGACCGGAGTGTAGATCTAAAACTGAGTAAGAATGAAACAAAAGGAAGTCTAACATTCTCAAAAAGACCCTGGAATAAAGGAGGGTGTAAGAATCTTTTACGTGGGACAAATAGGAAAAGATATAACATCCGAATGATCGAGAAAGGGAACGACAAATGTTTATAAAGACTTTAAAAAGGTGTACTTTTTTGTTCGAAACGGAATTGAGATGGGGGAGAACTACAAAAATTTACAAAAAGATGAGAAGAGACATTTCAGAGAACCCTTTTGTGTTAGACAAGCATTTACATAAAGAGTAGGACGTGAGTTAGTAACTGTATCCGTAGTCACCTACAGTACCTCTGTTCAATTCCTGGATGACGTTGTCAGGTCCACTCTCTATGGCTCCCGGTGATCGTTTCCGGAAGAGTCTTCAAGACCTCTCCTACCTTGTTACCTTCTTTACCAACGGACTTCTTTTTCTGGTATGAATTCAGTGGTCACCTGTGTCTCACTCTTTCTCCGTCTTCCGTTCCGAAGTCATACATTGGGTGTGAAAGATCTTGGATTCCTTTTCAAAATTTTCTTCAACCGAACTCCTGAAGGGATCACCAGGTCACCGAGTCTTTGACGTAAGGGTTACGTCCCCCGGGTCCAAGTGACGGACCAGTCCCTTGATCCAGGGTGCACGACGTTGATTCTCAAGTGTACGACCTTGATTTCTGGGTCATGTCCGTTTATTTATAATTTTTTATTTTATTTTCTTCAACCAAACTCCCAGTATAGAGTTTACTTCAAGTCAAAAAGTATCTAACTCAATGTATACCCTATAAGTTCAATTCTACGAATTCTCCATGGATCTTTTGTATCCGGACCCCAAATAGTCCTGTCAAAGCTCCCCTCGATAACCGTACACCCGTCATCACTTCCGGTTCCTTACTATTGGAACTGTATAACCTTCTGATCCACCTTACTTACTTCATTTATAGCTGGGTTCCTTTGGAGTTCTCTCCTAATTTTCTACTTACTAATCCCTTTCTTTCTCCTTTTATATATTCTTTAGTTCCGTCCTCTTTAACATTATTATCATCTTTCTCGAGTATCATGTCGTAATCTACTAGGTACGACAAATATTTTACAAGGTATAACACAATTGGGAGAGTAAAGTTTGTTAGATGTGTATCTGGGTGTATATACACATATAACGGGACACGATATCTTAATACCCACTAAAAATCAAAAAGTAAACACAAACACTTAAAGGTTTATAAGTTGTGCATCGTGTGTATATTCTCGGTCCGACGTGTAAAAGGGGACCTTTACATCCTGATAACGACGGTTCTGACGTGGTGAGAAATGTAAAAAAGTCGTCCTAAGACAAGTGTCTCATACAGTTGTGTGTGAACAGTAGTAAGAGTGCATCAAATGAGGTCTGACCAGGAAGAGTCAAAAAACATAGAACCTTTCTTTTATCACCCTCGCTCTTTCGTACAATAAAGGGGAAACTAAAGACAAAAAGAGTCTTGGAAAGTACAGTTCCAATTCAAGTCAGTGAGTCAGTACAGGCTGAGAAACACTGGGGTATCTGACGTCGTGTGGTCCGAAGGGACAGGTAGTGGTAGAGGACCTCAAACGAGTTTGAGTACAGGTAACTCAGCCACTACGGTAGGTTTGTAGAGTAGGAGGCAGTAGGGGAAGAGGAGGACGGGAGTCAGAAAGGGTCGTGGTCCCAGAAAAGGTTACTCAGTCAAGAAACGTAGTCCACCGGTTTCATAACCTCAAAGTCGAAGTCGTAGTCAGGAAGGTTACTTATAAGTCCTGACTAAAGGAAATCCTAACTGACCAACCTAGAAGAACGTCAGGTACTCAGAAGAGGTCGTGGTGTCAAGTTTTCGTAGTCAAGAAGTTATGAGTCGAAAGGAATAGTAGGTTGAGAGTATAGGTATTTGCCGATGACCTTTTGGTATCGAATCTAATCTACCCGGAAACAACCGTTTCATTGCACAAATGAAAAATTATACGACAGATCCAACCAGTATCGAAAAAAAGTTTCTTTGTTCACAGAAAATTGAAGTACCGACGACAGTGGTAGACGTCACTAAAACCTCGGGAGGTTTTATTTGAGACAGTGACAAAGGTAACAAAGAGGTAGATAAACGATACCTCACTACCCTGTCCTACGGTACTAGAATCAAAAAACTTACGACTCAAAATTCGGTTGAAAAAGGTGAGAGGAGAAAGTGAAAGTAGTTCTCCGAAAAATCAAGGAGAAGTGAAAGACAGTATTCCCACCACAGTAGACGTATAGACTCCAATAACGATAAATAGGGCCGTCAGAACTAAGGTCGAACACGAAGTAGGTCGGGTCGCAAAGAGTACTATATGAGACGTATATTCAATTTATTCGTCCCACTGTTATATGTTGGAACTACATGAGGGAAGCGTTAAACCTTGGTCAGACAACAAGATACAAGTCAAGATTGACAACGAAGAACTGGACGTATGTCTAAAGAGTCCTCCGTCCATTCCACCACACCATAAGGGTCGAGATTCTTAAAAGGTGTCAAACAACACTAGGTGTGTCAGTTTCCGAAACCGTATCAGTCATTTCGTCTTCAACTACAAAAAGACCTCGAGAGATGGAAAAGCAGAGACCAAGGAGACGGAAAAGATTTTGGTCGAACTTGTAGACCTTCAAGTGTGGAGTGCATAATAACTTCGGACCGAACCTCTTAAAACTCGTAATGATATGATTACATACTCTACTCACGTTAACACCCCATCAAACTCATAAGAAACCGTAATGGAAAGAAACCCTAACATTACTTTTGACTTGAAAAGGTCAGGACACCGGTGACGACTCAAAAGGTTTAAACAACCGTATAACTCACGTCGTGAAAGTGTCGTAGTAGAAAATCCTAAACTTTATCGAGTTGACCTTAAGGTAGTGGAGGTGATAGAAACGAACATCACTACGAGGGATTCCAGGTGTACTGAAGTGTGAGGTCCTACAGACCGAGATCCACTCACTAGTGTGGTTACACCAATAGACCCAGTATTTCTAGAAAAAACATATCAAGAGACGTAAGAACAGTGGAGAAGAATTATAGAGGACAAAGACAATCCAGGTATAACAAGAACAGGAAATAACACGGGTAGAAACGTACTTTATAAGGGAACCATAGAGATTAAAAGAACTTCTCTAGAGATCAGAAGGGGTAAGATAACAAAAGGAGATAAAAAAACGTAACTAGTGACTTTTTCCGAAAGAATAGAGAGGAACGATAAGAAACCTTGAGACGTAAGTCTACCCATATAGAAAGGAAAAGAGGAAACGGAAATCGAAGAGAAGAAAAGAGTCGTTAAACATTCCAGAGGAGTCTGTTGGTAAAACGGAAAAACGTAAAGAAAAAGAACCCCTACCAGAACTAGTCACGGAAGACATGTTACAGTGTTTGGAGACAGGTATCAGGAAGTCCGTGAGACAGATAGTTTAGATTAGGGAAATTAGATAAACAGTGAAGGTGACATATTAGTATTCCCTATACTAAATCCAGTTTAGACTTACCAGATCACCAAAAGGGGTGAAAGAAGTCAAATTCAAACTTAAACCGGTATTCCTCAAGTACTAGACTCGGTGTCAGTAGAGGACCGGAACTAAAACGACTTTCCTATCTCGAAGACATAGAAGTCGAAGTTACTTATATTAGTGAGACTGAAGTCACAACTGGTAGACCACTTCAGGTACACATCTCAACAGAGAACACAACAACCTTCTCCCACAAACGATACTGGTTACACAAGAGAACCGTTTTGAAACAAGTGGAAACGGGACGAAGTAAAACATGAGGTTCCGGGTTTAGCGGACAATGAGGTCCATAAAGAACTGAAGAATGAAAACATAAGGTCAGGGGATACTACTACCCCTGTAGAAAAAAACCACAATCAAGACGTTCTAGAACATCCAGAAGTATCTTGACAAGTTGAAGTTGAAGAAGTCGCAATGACCAGCCCCGTATCTGAACCTAATGACATTATAACTTACCAAACGGAACCTTTGCTTGTCTCTATCAAGACAGTAAAAATTCTAACGTAGGTTCAAGACGTAAATCCTGAGAAAACAACTGATTCTCCAGACGAGATAACGAAGATTCCCTAAGAACGGGTGTCCTCATCTATATTACCAGTAGACTTAATTTAAGTGGGTAAGGTCAGGTAAAATCAAGTGACTAAGGATCTTACAGTCAACAGTGAGAACGGTAGAGGATAAACTGACGAAGGTTAAATGGAACTAAGTACCTGGATTGTAAGTCCAAGGATACGTTATAAGAAGAAATGTCGTAACCTGAAACGAAGGTAGTGGTCAGTGTAAGTGTTGACCCACAAGAGCGAAACCGAGACAGAGAAGGAAAAAAGACCTCAATAAAGAGGTGAGAAGAGGTCATCGTATAAACCGTGGATGTCTGGACCACTCAAGTAGAAAGTCACAGGATAGAAACACGAAAAAGTATCACAAGTACTCCAAGAGTCCGTTCTTATGACTTCACCCAACGGTAAGGGAAGAGGTCACCTGGTGCAAAACAGTCTTGAGAGGGGATACTGGACAGACAGAACCCACCGGGATGTACCGTACCGAGTATCAAAGTAACTCAATCTGTCCGACACCAGGTACACTAGTCAAACCAATTAAAAACACTAACACCAAAAGTAAGACAGACGGGAGACTACCTATTTCTATTCTCCAAATACCCTCGAAAGACTACCCTCTCTGACTGACACCCCCTTAGACCCAGAACAAGACTACCTACCCCGGTACGAACCATTTAGAAATAAGATTAAAAGAAAACTACCCACCCCGACACAAGGAAGGGGCAACAAATTGACTCCGGTTTGATACCATCCCCATTACTTCTGTTACCGTTGGAGGAAGTTTTCCTAAACACGTGCGTGACAACATAAGTCACGGGACTGGGACGTTGCCCGGTGACAACTGGGTGTAGAGACGGTTTCTGAGGACCTGTGAGTGTCCGTTCAGACCGAGTCAGAGAACACCTCTGTGACAAGGAAAGAGGACCGACGACTATACGTGTACCAAAACAAACACGGGAGGTTCTTAGACAAAGGGACCAGGACACATTCACGCCATTAGTTTAGGGTGACCGGAGGTTTTAGTTTAAGGGACCCCCATAAAAAGACCCTCCTTCGTTCTACCACCTCATCTTCCTGTACTCGAGTAGAGGAGGACGTTCTTGAGGTTGTAACGTTGAACGACGACTTGTTGGTAGCTGTCTTCTTACAACCTAGAGTGGTTTTTTTCTATGAGGTGTAGGTTTCCGTTTCCTCTTCGGGGTCGTGTTGCCATCCTCTCCACTTTAACGTAAATCTTAGTTTGGGGTATGGGCGGTCTCTGAAAACCTCCCGAGTTTGTTTTAGAAGACGTGTAACCCTGGGTCTCTGGGGTATCTCTGACTCGGTCTGGACGGAAACTCACAAACTCACAGAGGACGTCTCCATACTCAGTCGTCACCGGACGGCGTCTCCGTCCCCGAGACCCACGTCGTCTGGACCCAGTGTGTCGTACACCGTATTCGGGAGAATCTCCTCCAGCGGTAATCGGGGTGGTATCTCGGTATCTCGTCTGCTGGGTGTTTGATGTCTTGTCAATATGGTTTCTTTACGAGTATGACAATTCTTTAAAGATTCTGGGTGTTGTCTTAAGGGTCGGACCCCTAGGTCGTTTCCCTGACTCTTAGGGGTCCCCTGAACTGAAACCTCCGGTCACACTAAACTAAAGTACAGTGTAGGTATAGATTTTAAAACTGAGAAGGAGACTACTGGATAGACACGAACTACGAATAATACATGTTATTTATGTCTGACCACAAAAATCTTTTCATACTATTGTCACTTCGTTAAGGATCCTTACCTGTTCATTGAATAAAGCATTTGCACACTTTGTGAAAGTATAGAGATACATTAACGACTATAAAAAAGGGAGACTTTATTAGAATAAAGACAATAAACTTGTTAAGAAAACCTTAGATTGGAGTTTCAATAGAGAAAGAATGCGAAAAGGAATCATATGTAAATGGACGAGGTCTGTCTTGTTCGCGAAGGAACAGACATAGAAGACGTTAATATCCTCAATAGTGTAACTTAAGGTATATAAAATTAAATTACACAGGTAAAGAGGTCTCTGACACCGAAAAAACTCGACCACTAGTGCAGAGTAGACAAAAGAGTTAAAAACAGGAGACTTTTCGTCTATGGCTCTGTCTTCATCAGTACTTTTGAATAACTGTCTTTACGGACACTTCCTATTTCTTCACCTTTCGTTCTCGTCCGTTCTCCACGTCGGTCTGTGTTCCTTCTCTCTCGTTTTACCTTTCTTCTCTCACGACAAATCAGGGAGTCAGCACAGACTGAGAAACGGTGGGGCACTTGATCTCGGGGGATCAGAGGAGACAGGTACCCTAAAGGGTCCGTTCTTATCACTTCGCCAACGGTAAAGGAAGACGTTCCTTAGAAGGGTTGGGTCCCTTGCTTGGGCACAGAGGAGATAACCGTCCGTCTAAGATGACAATTCGGTGGTCCTTCGGGATTTATTTAGTATGCATGGGACAAATCGTCCGAAGAGTTTCTTTAGCACAAATACGTCAATTCGAGTACTTATGAAAGTCTATAAGTGACAAATTATATTCTGTTTGTGTGTCTCTCCTTTATTTTTTTATCGGAGAAAAATGGACAAATTTTAAAAATAACGCCATATCAACTAAATATCACACCACAAATAAAGACGACATGTCGTTTGACTTAGACAATATGTATGTGTATATAGTCGAGGAAAAATTTTTGAAGAAAGGGTATATCCAGTAATGTTTTATAACTCATCTCAGGGACACGATATCTTATCTATGAATGAACAATAGATAAAATATATACTTTCACCTTCACAGTCAACGAGTCAACACAGGTTGAGAAACGGTGGGGCACCTGACATCGGGAGCTCCGAGAAGACAGGTACCCTAAAAGGGCCGTTCTTATGACCTCATCTAACGGTAAGAGAAAAGGTCCCCTAGAAGGGCTGGGGCCCTAGTTTGGACCCAGAGGACGTAACGTCTGTCTAACAAACGGTAAACTCGACAGTCCCTTCGGATAAAAAATATATCATCGCACATACACAGTTAGATGTAGAGATTTAAATAGGGAGGGGCGGACTCGAGGACCATTGACATTCAAACAAAAGATTTCTTATCGAGATTGTTATATGTAAGTTTCGTGACTCTATTTGAAACCAGTTAAGTCTTAATCCATAAAATAAAATAATTATCACGAGAAATTTTCATACTGTCATATTCATAGATAACCTAATGGACGTACAAATATCTGTCGATATCTCACTAAGAATTGAGAGGTTGACTTAACTGTTCAAAAAAATATAATTACACTGGTAAACTAAGTCCTTCGTAACGTCTATTAAAACTTAGACTTAAATAGTAACTAGGACGGAGTCAAGACTCCGTATCACTCTTTTCAGACCTGACGTCTAAAGTCTAGACCTGGGACACGACGGGTGACACTTTCGTTTGGTTAAAGGCCCCTGGAACGAAGGGAGGGTCTTATTTATGTCGGACTGTTCAAAAACAACATACAACTGACTAGGTCCAGAACGACACTTGGTCGACGAGACGACCCCCCGAAACGTGTGTCCTAGAGTAAATTAGGAGGGACACTGGAACCCGACTGGAGATTGTAGGGAAGGAGACGGGACCCGAAGACGGTAACCGACAAAATCCTACATCTTGTCGACACAAGAATAAAATCAACACGACAATAAGAGAAACCGACCCTTGTTTTGCTTACTCGGTACTACAAAAGTACAAAGTTTTACCCGAAACTTCTCTTGTTTAAAAGGATTCAAACCTTTACGGTTTCGTCCGTGTTACGGAAAGTTTAGGGAGAAACGACGACAAACGGTCGACTCATGTCACCCTAAGCCCGAACATCTGTATCTGTGTCAGTTCTCAGACAGAGAAACCCAGAGAAAAGGATCACGTCATGAAACGTACGTAATCCTTAATTTTAATACAAAACACCTTCTTTTATGAAATAAGTCAAAGAAACGGTTAAACATTGAGAATACTAACTTATTTGGTAGTAAATATCCATGATCAAACCCTGCAGAATGGTAAAGTAAAGAAGAAATCACAATATATAGAGGATAAATACCTAGATAACTCTATACGAACGTTTCAGAATCAAAGGAATAAAAATTTTGATCTTTATTTTTATTCCTGTTAGTCTTACAGATGAGAGGAATAGTGTGTTACAACGATTTTAATTTACTCCATTATATACACTTTGACTAAATATTATATATTTCATAATCTGTTGATAACAGTAGTAATAACGACATATAGGGTTTAATCCCAAGAAAAAAGAAGTTTCATTAGAGAAACCTTCTTATATGTGAATAAAGTTAACAATTAAAGTTGGTATGTCGTTTCACAAAGTCGATATATATGTATATATAAGAAAAAATCAAAAAAGGTGATATTCAATAAACATAACATTCTATACTCAGAGTAAAGGACACGATATGTCATCCTGGAGTAACAAAGGAATAAAATATATGTCATCACATATATACAATTAGGGTCTGAACATCAAATAGAGAGAAGGGGAGAGGGAGTGACAAAGGAAACCACTGGTATTCAAACAAAAGATACCGATACTCAAATAAAGATAAAACATTTATTCCAGTAAACATGGTAGAAAATCTAAGACACGTATACACTATAGTATACTATAAATAGAAATAGACTGAATAAAGTGAATTATACTATTAGAAATCCAGGTAGGTACAACGACGTTTACCGTAATAAAGTGAAAAATACCTCATTATAAAGTATAAATAGGTAAATAGATAGTTACCTGTAAATCCAAAGAAGGTACAGAACCGATAACATTTATCACGACGACATTTGTGACCCCACGTACCATAAAAAGTTTAATCTCAAAAGAGGTCTATGTATGGGTCGTCACCTTAACGTCCTAGTATACCAATGAGAGCCTCTTCCGTTACCGTAGGGTGAGGTCATAAGAACGGACCTTTTAGGGTACCTGTCTCATCCGACGTCAGGTACCCCAGTGATTCTCAGTCTGTACTGACTCGCTGAAGTGAAAGTGAAAAGTGAAAGTACGTAACCTCTTCCTTTACCGTTGGGTGAGGTCACACGAACGGACCTCTTAGGGTCCCTGCCCCCTCGAACCACCCGACGGCAGATACCCCAGCGTGTCTCAGTCTGTGCTGCCTTCGCTGAATCGTCGTCGTCGTCGTACCAACGAGATAAAAATCAAAAAATTCCCTCTTATAAGAACAAACATCCTTTGTGTACAATTCATAAACACCTACTACTCATAGATCAGTCGTTAAATATGAGTATACCTTTTTACAATTAAGAGAAGTGTAATATGAACGTTGAAAAGACATTTAAACTGTAATAAAGTCCAATATATATTTGTACAAATGTATATTTGTTTATTTTTATATATTTTGTACGATATATACTTTTATATATATATATTTTAAGATAAACGGGTAAAATAATTTTAAGAGTGGTTTGGTTAAAATCCAATGAATAGTCGGAGGGGAGTATCGATTCATTCAATACTTTTAATTTAAGATTATTTACTTAATCTTTTTAGACTAAAATTTCACGACATCATTATATTAAATATATAATATTAATATTATTTAAAGTATTCAGTAGTAAAATTATTCATCCTCTGTATCTTGAGTAAATAGATCCAATGGTCGATTCATCGACAAGATCAGTATCGACAGGTTCATATCGACGTCAGACCAGAGACGGAACCGTCTTTTAATTTCCGACGCCCCAAAGGATCCACCGCGGTCACCTTTGGGAGGACGATTATGTCCTCTACATTCTCTATGTCTAAACTAGGGACCCAACCCTTCTAGGGGACTTTCTCCCGTACCGTTGAGTGAAGTCATAAGAACGGACTTCTTAGAGCACCTGTCACCTCGTACCGTCCGCTGTGTCAGGTACCCCAGCGTTTCTCAGCCTGTGTTGACTTCACTGATCACGTGTGTGTGTGTCCGACACGTCAGGTTCTTTTCCGAGTATGTCACGGGCGCTCGGTTAACGATTGACAAGTCTTACGACACACGGTCAAAATTTGTGTTCACAACACACTTTAGTTTAACGTATTTGAATTTTTTTTAGTTAATACGATTTTCCTTTCCATTACGAGTTTGAGTAACGTAGAATCAACAAATGACGTAAAAAGATATTGGAGACGAGACCTCCAATAAAAACTGGTAACATGAGTGTACCACTTTTATAGGATAGTCCTACAGGACGAGAAGAAGGACAGAGGTCAAGTCCCTGTAACGTAACCATCGAACGTTGACCGGGAGTCAAGGTAAAGTGAACCGCACCTTCCCATCGAGGGAAGAAAAGACAAGGACCACCCTTATTTAACTTTTTGTTCTGTCCCCGGTCGTCAATCTTCTCGTTTATTTTAGAAATGACAGTTATTTCCGACCCAACGTACTCTTGTTTTTACCTGTGTTGAGATATAGGAGGTTAGATCCGGACCCTTGAACTCCCTTTTAGTCAGGAGTCTCATCTATAAGTGTCTCTTATCTCTCCCCTCTTTTTTTGTGGGTCTGGAAAAGGAAAAAGGAATAGAGAGAAGGAAAGGGGACTCAGATATTGTGTTCCTAAGATATCATAGATTTAAGACTTTATTTTTTTGAAATCCTCTAAAAAAACGAGATTAAATAAGAAAGAAAAGAGAAAAAAGAGTAATCTAAAAAAAAAGGAGAAAGTCAACTAAAACGTGGGTCTCAAGGACAGGAGGTGGTCGGGGAACGATGGGTACCTAATACTTCTCAAACAGGCTCCAACAGTAGAACCTCATAAAGGTAGTATGATACTTGGGACCCCAATATGAGGTCCATACACTGTACATATCTAACACTCTACGAAATTTAACATAATCTTATAATAAGATGTGTATTCATACATTATAAGGTTCAACTATACAGTAAAGATGATTCCAAGACCAAAACAAACAAACAAACAAACAAACAAAATTTTCACTAAAACCAACCTAGATAAGGTCTAGTCTAAATGCGAAACAACGAAGACTGTATTCGTATTCCTGTGTTACGCACACACGCACGATTCCAGTGAAGTCAACACGGGTTGAGAAACGCTGGGATATCTAACATCGAGCGGTCGGAGTAGACAGGTACTCTAAGAGGTCCGTTCTTATGACCTCACCCACCAACACGGGAGGAAGTCCCATAGAAGGGTTGGGTCCCTAGTTTGGGTGGAGAGGACACAGAGAACTTAACCGTCTGTCCAAGAAATGCTGATCACGGTGGACCCTTCGGACTCCTGTATAATACATTAGAAAATATATTAACATTCTCCAACACCAACCCGTATAAAATCATAGACTTAACAACAGAGTAACTTAAGGTTTCTTTTTCTGACAAAATATTTCTTATATAGAAAAATCAATTTAAGTGGTCAGAATAGGTAATTATACTTCCTCTTTGATTGATGTTCCTTTAATTATACTCTTTGCTAATAAAGACTTTGACAATTTTTTAAATAAAGTCTTCTTAGGGAAAAATTCAATTCCTATATAAATAGAAAATTAACGCATTACGTAAGTGTACCAATTTCTGTGTTTATCATATCTCTCTACATACCACTTTTCAGTAGAAGTGTGGGAACAGAGAGTTTTTTTCTCCATTTCTATCGTACAGTCAAACCACCATCCGTAATACGGTTACTGCATTAAGGTAAGTCTGGGATGTGGACGGGTGGGGTGGAAAAAAAGGTGTCCACCATATAAGAGTCTAGGTGACAGAAAAAAAGAAAAGACATAGGATGATTGAACGAACAGTTACCGTAGTCCTCGACCGTTAAACATAGACATGACTTTACGGATTAATTTTTCCTTTGTTAATAAAATATACGGTTACGTTTCTTCTGTAACTACTGAAAAGGTAGAAGAACCATTAGTCTCTAAAAGGAGGGTCATGTCGATATGAAGATAAATATTGACTTTTATTTTCCGAGTCTTTTGTAAAAATAAATATTACTTATGTAAAACGGAAGACGTAGAGTCACAGTAGTACCAGATTCATTCCCCGTCGTCGTTAATCCCACTCTCGCCAGTATCCGACTTAATACTCCTTCCAAAAAGATTAGAATGTAAGACTGGGGTCTTAAATTCATATCTTAAAATTTCAGATATATTTATCCTATGATATGAGAAATGTTATCCTCACTGTTCCGAGACGTAGAAAGCTATTTCAAGGAAAATATAACAGAATCCGAGGTCGTTCTTATTAAACGGTCGTCGACATTTTGGTATTCTTACAAACGCCTTTCTAATTATTTCTTAATGGGTAAGAACTTTGTACTATATCATTTCAATGATTAGACTTAGTAGGTCAAGAGAGAGAACATCAAGATTTTCAACAAAAACCGTGGTTAAGGTGAAAGCACTTCCGTCATAAAAGAATGAACGTTTTACGGGTTTGTCAATAGAATTTAACAAAAATTACTTCATTGATAGAAAACTCTATGTAACTTTGTTAAGTGAACTACTTGACCGTTGAAACAATGAGGATAAGAAAGATCATTCATTATATTAAAAGTTGACATTTATGCCTCCTGTTTTTTCCCGTTTTGGTTTTGTACTCACTGTTGCCCTTTCACCCTTCAGTAAATATGACCTATTTCTCTTCCGATAGATTGAATAAAGGGTGGTCTTATAGTATAATATCCTGTTTCCGTTTGAATTGGACTTCTCGATATAGATCGAATTCTATTTCCGGTCGTTTCGATAATATTTTCTATTTATCTACTTTTCCCCACACACTCTTTAGGTACGGTTTATCACTTACTTAGGAAGAGACAAAATTTACTTGATTTTCTTTAACCGGGGAATAGAGGATTGAACTTAATGTCTTTATCGTCTTTGAAACCACCATATCCAAACCATAATCGTATAATCTATTAAAAAATCTTTTTAACGAAATACACCACGATTGAGAGTGAGACCTTTCATAATTTTAGACACAAAATACAAAACTCTTTTGGGTCTCTTCTATTTGTGACTGAAGTAATTAAAGTAAGTCACCTGTGTATGCCACAAATGTTTCCACGGACTTTAACATAAGTCAAGTCAAGTCAAGTCAACGAGTCAGCACAGGCTGAGAAACACTGGGGTACTTAGCGTCGTGCGGTCCGGAGGGATAGGTAGTGGTTGAGGGCCTCAAGTGAGTCTGAGTGCAGGTAGCTCAGTCACTACGGTAGGTCGGTAGAGTAGGAGACAGCAGGGGAAGAGGAGGGCGGGGGTTAGAGAGGGTCGTAGTCAGAAAAGGTTACTCAATTGAGAAGCGTACTCCACCGGGTTCATGACCTCAAAGTCGAAATCGTAGTANAGTCTGAGTGCAGGTAGCTCAGTCACTACGGTAGGTCGGTAGAGTAGGAGACAGTAGGGGAAGAGGAGGACGGGGGTTAGGGAGGGTCGTAGTCAGAAAAGGTTACTCAGTTGAGAAGCGTACTCCACCGGGTTCATGACCTCAAAGTCGAAATCGTAGTAAGGAAGGTTTCTTTAGGGTCCCGACTAGAGGAAGTCTTACCTGACCAACCTAGAGGAACGTCAGGTTCCCTGAGAGTTCTCAGAAGAGGTTGTGGTGTCCAGTTTTCGTAGTTAAGAAGCCGCGAGTCGGAAGAAGTGTCAGGTTTAGAGTGTAGGTATATACTGGTGACCTTTTTGGTATCGGAACTGATCTGCCTGAAACAACCGTTTCATTACAGAGACGAAAAGTTATACGATAGATCCAACCAGTATTGAAAAGAAGGTTTTCACATTTTCTTATAAATTATTTTGATTCCTAGACACTTCAAAGTATCCTAACATCCGTTTTAAAAAGACCCCTCTTCAAGATCCCAAAGTAGTGTAAGAGTTTACTCAGTAATTAGGGATTAAGTTAAAGAAGAGGAGTAGGTAGAAGGGGGTCTAAACTTTTGGTGATGAGAGACCTCGATTTGGTTATCCTTTATGAACGTCTTGTCCTCATGTACCCAGTACTCCTTTAAAAAAATAGGTGATTAGTTGGTTCTTTTTAAGGTATTAACTTATATTTAAAGTACAATTGTTAAGTTAGTAGGAACTCACTCCATTGTAGACTCTAACAGACCTCTTTTCCAAAACTAATTTTCCACTATCTCCTAACTTTATTTGGTACCAAAGTGACTCGTGGACTCTTTCAGCTTCTCTAACCACCGTTTTCTCTGCTTTTACTCCCCTCCTTGACAAGAACAGGTATTATATAAAACAACAAGTCAGCGAGTCAGCAGAGGGCTGAGAAACACTGGGGTACCTGACGTCGTACGTTCCGAAGGAACAAGAAGTGGTAGAGGACCTCGGACGAGTTTGAGTACAGGTAACTCAACCATTACGGTAGGATGGTAGAGAAGGACAGTAGACGAAGAGGAGGACGAGAGTCAGAAAGAGCCGTAGTCTCAGAAAAGGGTTACTCAACCGAATGACGTATTTGAACGGTATATAAATCTCTGTGTTCGAAACTTGTCTCGTTTTCTTTCCGTCGACCTTACTCTCTTCGTCACATTCCATCGTCAAGACTCGTCGAGACCCCGACCCCTGGACCGATGTTTAGGGTCGAGGTGGTGTAAGGGACCGAAACACTTCGACCCTTTCGATAAATTTGAGGGACCCGGAGTCACAGAAGTAGATATTCTACCCCTATCACTATCGTAATGAAGTGCCCGACGAGTTCTTCTAATTTAAACAAGTACGTACATTCCTCGAATTAAGACACGGACCGTGTTTTGTTCGTAACGACAATGATCCTGACGTCGTCAAAGGAAGAGACCTACATATTGTCCCATATTAGCGACCAGACTTCGGTTCGAAAAAAGACAAAGGGGACCGTCGACTTACGTGACACTACCCGTAGGGGTCACACTGGTGGTTAGAGAGACCGAAACCGACAAAGTACGTCCTCGTACACCGACTGGGGTGACGTATGCCACTCCGAAAAGTAGTACTTGGGTTGGTTCCTCTTCCCTGGAGAGTGGTTTGTTTCGTGTCTCAGAAATGTCTCGGGTTGAGATTGTGATAGGGCTACTGCTAACAAAATAAACAACAACAAATCAACGATTCAACACAACCTGAGACACTAAGGTATCTGACATCGGACGGTCCGAGGAGACAGGTACCCTAAAGGGTCCGTTCTTATGACCTCACCTGAGGGTACGGGAGGAGGTCCCCTAAAAAGGACTAGGTCCCTAGTTTGGACCCAGGGAACGTAACGTCCGTCTAAGAAATGACGACTCAGTCATCCCTTTGGGGTTAATTATAAATATGAAGAACCAACTAATTTTCATCTAATGAAGATTCCAGGTATCTTTTCTATTCCTACTATAATTATAACTTATATAACGAATTTTCAGTTTGATGTTTCACACTTTCACTTTCAAAATCAACGAGTCAGCACAGGTTGAGAAACGCTGGGGTCACTGACATGGGGTGGTCCAAGGAGACAGGTACTCTAAGAGGTCCATTTCTATCACCTCATCCATCGGTAGGGGAAGAGGTTTTCCTCACGATTTGAACCTGTTTAGAACGGAAACGTGGAAAAGTAAAAAGACTTGGCCAAACCAGAAGATAATGGACCTTCATTATAATACTATTGGTAACGAAATCTCATGCACATAACCAGTCGTATTAATCAAACATTCAAGGTTGATCGCTCAATAGTTTTAAAAGTAAATTCTACCGTCTACCACAGTGGTAGAAACACAGGTACAACGGATCGTCGTTCTTTTTAATCTTACCCGACCTACGAGACGGACCTGTACGACTAGGAGACCAGAAAATCTCAGCGTAACAGTCGCAGTAGAAAGGAACCCACTATCGACATCAGAGTGGGGGTACCACGTGTCACCCCTGTGACCCCTTGGACTTTTCGTGACTCTAAGTCAGAAATGACACCTCTGAGACCAATCGGTCGTCGGGGTTCCTACTGGTGACTAGACCCCATCAGGACAACCCGGTCCAAAAAATACCGTTGCAAGTAAACCAACCGACACACAATCACTCTCAACACTCGATAATCTTCCTTTAGTGTCCTCTTTATGTCAGAACCTTCCCTTTCCTACTTCGTCTTCGTCATCCCCTCAGTCCCTCACCTATTCGTACGCCAGGTACTACCTAGGATTCCTTGTCCTCATCTTTACGAGGTGTCAATCGGAATGGAAATGAACATGAGAGCGCAAACACAGGGAGTCCTTAAATGTAGCAACTGTCCGCCAAGGCGAGTGGACTACTAAGAACGTTAGTTGACTGAGTCAAAGAGATGCCTAAAACGTTTGTCAGTGCGGCGGTCTCCTAATAAGTTTCCTTAGCTTGGCTCTCCGAGAGTCTAGAAGACCTGACCTCTATGAATCCGTCTCATTCGTTCAGACACTAGATGTGTCTCCTGGGGAAATTTTTAGGGGGGACCTGATATTTTCTAGACTAAACTCAACGGTAGATATTCCAGTTAGACATAGTAGTAACAATTCTAGAGTGACTACAAGAGTACATGAATGATACTGATGAAAATTGAACTACACTCAAACGTTTCAGGATTGAGGTTAAGACGTATAAATCAAACTCTGGTCTTGTCGGTCAAGTCTCTCTAGATCGGTACTAGAATGATTAATAAGATAACGATGCCGAATTGAACTACGTAATGTCTATAACAAAGTACTTCTACTCCTTTTGTAGTTCTTCTTTCAGGGACAAAACAAAGTGAGATTCTCTATTATACTAGTGTAAAGAGTTGATGTTTCCCCTCACCCTTATTAGAACAAAGAGGTTACTGTCCATGTCCTTTATGGAGGTAAGATAAGACGTCATTCGAATATTTATGAGTCTATCTACAAGTATGTAGAACGACGACAACGACGACGATTCAGTGAAGTCAGCACAGACTGAAACACGCTGGGGCATCTGCCGTTGGGTAGTCCGAGGGGGTAGGGACCTTAAGAGGTCCGTTCTTGTAACCTCTCCCAACGGTAAAGGAAGAGGTTACGTACTTTCACTCTTCACTTTCACTTCAGTGAGCCAACACAGGTTGAGAATCACTGGAGTACCTGACGTCGGATGGTCCGAGGAGGCAGGTACCCTAAAAGGTTCGTTCTGACCTATTAAATTATTTTTGATTTAACTGAAACGGAAGTGTATTACAACGACGAATATATGACGACTTGAGACCGACTGTTTACTGTCTACGTCGGTAGTCGACTCCTATGTGTGTGTGATTACGACTGTCAATACGAATAATGGACCTTCTAATTAAAATGGCAGAAGTAGAATATTACTTTCGTCCTACTATTCCGTGCATTTTCAATACAAAGAAAGAGTTATAGACTTCGTGCTAAATTTAGGTCAAACAGACTAATAAGTACGGGGTTGAAAAAAGGCGTGGTATGACGAAGAGACATCTTATTTTGGTCACAAAAGTTAGTGGAAACACGAGTTAAGTCTCAAGTTCATTCTCAAGTAAATGAATCTTCCTACCGGAAGGGAAGTTTAAAAACCATTATAAATGAATAAGTGACTTTTTATTATTTGGATATTTAATGGTATAAAATTTTTAATAAAAATTAACCTCCTATTAACGAAATCTTACAACACCACGAAAGACGGTATTTTACACTTAGTCGGCATTCATTTGTATATAGGGGAGGAGAGCTGGAAGAAGGATGGGGGGGTAGAGTAGGGAGAGCCAACAGTGTCTCTTGGTCCGACTCAAGGGTCACAATGTGTCGTTACAGTACCGAAAAACTAAGAATTCAAATCCTACTGATTTTAGACGGTGAAATTTTACATATATAAATATTCACCCTATTATTCTAAAAATATATTATTAAACCGGTGACTCTATATTTATATACACAAAAAAATTGGTACCTAACTAAAAGATAGTGTCATAATGGTCGTACGGTCCGAGGACTGTAATTCATCTCGGAAAGGTCTTTTTAAGGTGTACCTTGGGTGTAGTGGTGGTTGCCATTTATACATAAATACATAACAAGTAAACAAAACTTTCGATTTACCAAATACACATCATTCAGGAAAATAAACTTTCATCGATTTAAGTGTTTAATAATATGAAAAAGTATCACAGCGTTGTTTTGTTCGTCTCTTTGACTGTTCAGTCTGGTAGAGATTCGGGAGTTAAGTCAATCGACTATGGATCCTAGTCGTTAGTCGGTGAAGTACAGTGACCTCTTCGTGCAAGTTTACTTTTGAGAACACGAAACCACGGACTTTGAAGAGACTCTGTAGACAAGAAAGCTCTCGACAGCTTTTCATTTCACCGAAGGAAAGTAGTCTTCACTTAAACGATAGGTTCCTCTACAAATTTATAACCAACTACTGAGTCGTTCTTATTATCTGAAGTTCGTGGTATCTTCTTTAACCTGATCTACTGGTAAAGATAAGGTAAGTCGGTACGGGTGGTCCTTCAGAAGGAGATTTCAGTGGAATCTGTAAATATAAGTACTCTGATCTCCGCTGATGAACAGTAGTGTAAATAAATCTTCCTTTGTGTCGAGATTCATCTCGTCATAGTCCGTAAAGAGAAGTCACCTTATTCAGGAACGTCGTCAGATGTGTCACCAGGTTCTCGATTTGAAGAGACAGGGGAGGGGTGGTCCACTTGTGAATCCACGCTTTTCTACTTTCGGGACGGTAACTAGGACTCCAGATAAAATCGAATCATCAAGGTGTGGGGTGTTCTCCGTTGTAGAGTACATTTAGAAGTAACTATCCGAAGACACCGGAGACGTTCCTAACACTCGTTAATGTTCTCAGTAGTTTAAGTTCCTAAAGATTTTCGATCTCTAGAAGCAGTTCATAAATATCTATGAGGTTTACATCTACATCAAAAAGTTAGTCCTCAGTAAAAATGGTATTTGTTAAAGGGGGTTTTGGAATATAAGTGGAAATAAACCACAAACTCCTGGTCTAGATCTTTCGATTGGACTCCATTTTAAACGATTATCTCTTTTACTTTCCCGAAGTATTTAGGGAGTCATATATTTAAAGTCAAGGGTACAGGCACTAACAAAGTCAAGGGTACAGGTACAGGAGTCTCACTGAACGAATCTAATAAATCTCCACCAGTGTCGGGACTTACTATTAAGTCGAGATAAGTAGGTAAATAAGTTGATTAAGTTGATTTATTTATAACTTGAGGATACGAGTCGAGAAAAAAAAAAAAGAGAACAAAACATAACGAAAGTCCATTTCATAGTCTCAGAACTTCACTAAGATATATATACTGTATTATCACAGATTTTTATCAACTTTAAGTCTTACTGTTCACGACAAGGTAGACAAAAGGACTAACTACTTCGGAAGACAAAAAGCAGAAACAAAGGGGTCACCACAATCCCACAGACAGGATGTCCACCACGAGTCACAGACAAATAGGTTACTCAATAGAGTCACGTAGAATCCATCTTCCCGTTAACTAATTTTGGATCACTATTTGCGAGTGATTGACTTTATTTACCTTGACCACCTTAAAACTCCAGTTGCTTCACCGAACCGAAAGTCCTTAGAAAGATCACCACCGACAGGTGCCTATAGGTCCGACGGTTACAAGACGTCAAACTCACTCATTTAGACTTCCTACTTTATCTCTGACAAATTAGAGTTATCCCATAGTACCGTCATCTATAATTTCCGAGAGCCCGTCAGTGTCGGTCTAGTAGGGTTTTTAGTAGCATTTTGATAATCATTTTTCTTTTATAGGATGAATTAATATTATTTCTGTTACAGGGACTCTGTGACGACTTACTAACACCAATTTGTATAATTACGAAAGTCAAGTCAAGTCAGCGAGTCAGCACAGACTGAGAAACGTTGGGGTACCTGACGTCGTGCTACAAAATTTACATCAATTTGGATTTGACTGGGTTCTTTTCGGGTGTAAGTGGGTACCTAATCAAAAAAGGTTTTAACTCTTACAACGTGAATCTAGCGTCACTTGTAGAACTGACCGGATAATCAACCGGGTCCAGACATCTCGGAGACTTTTATAAGTCCAGAAGACCTTGGTTAGAAACGAGATGGTAAACGACATACTGGAACCCTTTTAGTAAACCTGGGAGAACCTGGGAGTTAAAAGAAGACATTTTCCCTCCTTGTCTAACCAACCTCTAATTTATGTGAGTGTGTATGTGTATCGTGGACCGTCTAAAGTCACGAGTCATTTTACTTCGATAAATAAATTACTTAGAAAGAACTTGAACCACCATGGTCTCAGTTTAATTCATTTTTAATTGTCTGGGACTTGTCTGGTGTTTTTTATAGGTTGACACTAAAATAATTTCCGTACAGGGTTCACAAATGGAGTGACTTTTTAGTTCTTCAGCAAGACTACAAAGCACAGAATAAAAACCGAAACCGTCTGTCTTCCCAAATTCATAGGGTCCGGCGGGAGCCATGGTGGAAGAGGCAGCCCTAGAGTCCGGAGGTCAGGAGTCTCGTCACTACGCCTCCTACTGCTACTCCTACTCTCTATGCTGCTCCTCCTTCTCCGCCTTTCCCTAGCCAATTTATAGTTCAGCGGGAAAAGAGACTCAGTGCAAGGAGCGCCCTTCTTCTTCGTCGTGCCTCTTATGTTCTTAACTTGAGGCGAGACCAGGCTGTCCGATTGAATCACTCTTGCATTCTTACTAATGCCTATCTTTACCTTTACGGTGTGCAAAGTGAGAGAAGGAGAGTCATAATGTTACCCTAAATAAGAAACGGATTTTTCACCTCCTCCAATTCACTTACCGTTAAAACATTAAATATTACTTTAGGGTCAATAAAAGGGGTTAAGGAAAAGAGGTCAGTCAAATCCAGTACTCCTTCTCACAATTAATATCCTTCTTCTGACCTTCACAAAAAATTTTACCAATGAAATTCGCCATTCTTAAAAGTAAAGGATTACAACTAAAAAATTAATAGTAGTGGTATTGGGAAACGAATCACAAATATTTCGAAGTATGGACGATTTGTTCAGACGGTAGGGTAGGGGTTTCATAGGACTGGAATCGGTACTTACACAAGATGGAAATATAAAGTTTATTAAACCGGAAATCACTAACAAAAATAAAAAGGGTACTCAGTGTTGGTACTTAAATTCGAATGAAAATGTCTGTTAGTTTAAGGTATTCTGTTATCGATAGGTTTTAGGTCTAGAACGATACAATTACGTATACATGTTCCAATGAAGAGTTTAATTACCACCCTCCTACAATAGTAGACATGACACGGTGGACTCATATAGTCAAACAAGATAACACATTTTCCTTTCAGAAAAACTTTTGAACCAATCAGAAGGTATCCCCTATTTAACAATTTAGGTATACTTATTTATATAGTTATAAATTTCAAATTGACGTAAATATTACAGAACAAATTTTAACAAAATCAGTAAATTTATTATACAAGTTTTTGTGAATGATATTTTATCACGGCATACTTCCTATTGTAAATTTTGATAGAAATTTTTTATGATCGTTTTCTTTTATCTCTCAGACAATAGTATTCCTGTCACAGAGACTCTGTAACAACTTACCAACATCAATTTGTATAATTACAAAACGTACATCAATTTGGATTTAACCGTTGTTTGTTTGTTTGGGGTTTAAGTAGACACCTAATAAAAAGGTATTGTCTCTTACGGAACCAACCGAATAACCAACCGGGTCCAGACATCTCCAAGAGAAATCCAGACGAGTTAAACCCCAACAACTACCGTTATTTTCTTTTCTTTGCCTGAAGAGACCACCAGGTACAACCTCTTACCAACTCTCACCAACTCTTAGGAGGACGGTTACGTCCCCTGTACCCAATCTAGAGACCAGACCCTCTAAGGTGTACGGTGCCGTATTGATTCGGGTACCCGGTGTTAATGGCTTCAGGTTCACGGATCTCGGGTACGAGGTGTTGTTTCCTTTGGTGACGTCACTCTTCAGGTGCGTCGTGTTTCTTCTCGTCAGAGGTGAACGACGATGATCTCCCTCGGACACACGTCGTTAGTACTGGGTCGTGTCATATTTATTTATTGGACATTAATTTTTTTTTTTTTCCTTTTCTTTGTTACTGTCACATAGTCTAGTATGTCAAATCAAGTCAACGAGTCAGTACAGGTTGAGAAACGCTGAAGTACCTGACGTCGTGTGGTCCGAAGGGACAGGTAGTGGTTGAGGGTCTCGAATGAGTTTGAGTACAGCTAGCTCAGTCACTACGGTAGGNGTGAACGACGATGATCTCCCTCGGACACACGTCGTTAGTACTGGGTCGTGTCATATTTATTTATTGGACATTAATTTTTTTTTTTTTCCTTTTCTTTGTTACTGTCACATAGTCTAGTATGTCAAATCAAGTCAACGAGTCAGTACAGGTTGAGAAACACTGGAGTACCTGACGTCGTGTGGTCCGAAGGGACAGGTAGTGGTTGAGGGTCTCGAATGAGTTTGAGTACAGGTAGCTCAGTCACTACGGTAGGTTGGTAGAGTAGGAGACAACTGGGGAAGAGGAGGACGGAAGTTAGAAAGGGTCGTAGTCCCAGAAAAGGTTACTCAGTCAAGAAACGTAGTCGACCGGTTTCATAACCTCAAATTCGAAGTCGTAGTCAGGAAGGTTACTTATAAGTCCTGACTAAAGGAAATCCTACCTGACCTAGAGGAACGTCAGGTTCCCTGAGAGTTCTCAGAAGAGGTTGTGGTGTCAAGTTTTCATAGTTAAGAAGTCACGAGTCGAAAGAAATATCAGGTTGAGAGTGTAGGTATGTACTGATGACCTTTTTGGTATCGAAACTGATCTGCCTGGAAACAACCATTTCATTACAGGGACGAAAAATTATACGATAGATCCAACTAGTATTGAAAAGAAGGTTCCTCGTTCACAGAAAATTAAAGTACCGACGTCAGTGGTAGCTGTCACTAAAACCTCGGGGTTTTCTATTTCAGACAGTGACAAAGGTAACAAATGGGTAGGTAAACGGTACTTTACTACACTGGTTCTACGGTACTAGAATCAAAAGACTTTCGACTTGAATGCGGTTGAAAGAGTGAGAGGAGAAAGTGAAAGTAGTTCTCCGAGAAATCAAGAAGTGAAAGACGGTATTCTCACCACAATAGACGTAGAGATTTCAATAACTATAAAGAGGGTCGTTAGAACTAAGGTCGAACACAAAGTAGGTCGGGTCCTAAAGAGTACTACATGAGACGTATATTCAATTTTTTCAATTTTCTTCTTGAAGGTCTACAAGTTCGACCTAAATCTTTTCCTTGGTCTCCTTGGTCTCTAGTTTAACGGTTGTAGGCACCTAGTAGTTTTTTCGTTCTCTCAAGGTCTCTTTGTAGATGAAGACGAAATAACTGATGTGGTTTCGGAAACTGACACACCTAGTGTTGTTTGAATTTAAGAATTCTCTTTAATAATTTCTCTATAATTTCACCTTTTAAGAATTTCGTTACCCTTATGGTTTGGTAGACTGGACGGAGGACTCTATAGACATACGTCCAGTTCTTCTTTGTCAATCTTGACCTGCACCTTGTTGTCTGACCAAGGTTTAACCGTTTCCTCATACAGTTCCGACATATAACAGAGGGACGAATAAATTGAATATACGTCTCATGTAGTACTCTTTACGACCCGACCTACTTCGCGTTCGACCTTAGTCTAGTACGTTCTGGTCACCTTTGACTTAAGGTCGAGAGGACAACGGGGTATTAATCTCCTCTCATCTTACTGTCTGTAATCGTTGTAGAGTCTGGTTTTGCCTTCTAGTACCGTTGGAAGGAGTGAATCTCCAAACACCCCTTCCTTTCATTCAATGGATTTCGGATGAGGAATTTTTTACGGGTCACCTAAGGTTGATTGGGTCGTAGACGTCTCGTCAAACCTTTCGAGACGTCTCTTCTAATCTTTTTGTTTTATACTTTATCTAAACATAATGTTAAGTTTATGGGTAAACGACTTCGTGGTCTTTCTAGAGTACTATTTTTACCCAAAGTGAGAACGTTGTTGGCACTTTTATATAGGGCTCATTTCACTACACTACAACACTACACACATAAGTTCACTAGGAGAACTAACCATTCACCAACTTTCGTACGTGAGATATCTTCGATATTGAAGAATTATATTTTGAAATTTTAAGTTCAACAAAAATTTTACTTTCTTATCAAAAGACTAATCTTTACTCATGTCAACCATATCCAGTACCCCTTTCTGACTAAACGTTTATGAACCGAAGGCCACCGTACACATCCTTAGTTAAAGATGGGACGTAAACCAGGAGACAAGTCTGTCGCCGACGGTAGACTGAGGTTGGGGAACGAGGTCCGTGAAGCAACAGTAAAGGGGTGTTGACTGTTTCGAGTCACAAATCAACAAGAAAGGGGTTCTGACTGTTTCGAGTCACAAATCAACAAGAAAGGGGTTCTGACTGTTTTGACACAAATCAACAGTAAAAGGGTTCAAACTGTTTCGAGCCACTCCTTGTTGGTCACCCTAGTAATCTACTGAGGCACGGATAGTATCACGGAATATGTGCTAAAATTACTTTCTTTGTCTCTATTCTTTCAACTACGAGAATTTCTTACATACATATTTTTCTCTTTTTTATTTCTTACATACCCTAAAGGGACCACCAGGTAAACAATTCTGAGGTACGAAGGTTATGTCGTCTACACCCAAGTTAGGGACCGATCCCTTGTTGTAAGGATGTACGACACCTCGCTCCGGTTTTTTTCTTTTTTTTTTACATACATAGGTATTTGACCTCCAGTCCTTGATATCTTTTAACACACGAACCGGTCGACTGTCGTTCTAAAAAAAAAAAAAAATTACGTAACATGCTGGGAAAGAAGATACCATCCTTCTTCCCACTTATCTCGACCGAAATGTATATGTCTACCCTTATATTTTATAATGTTCACGATAAGTTTATCGAAAAGTCCTCCAGAGTCTTCTCCCTAACCAATTCACATATGAACTTCTATAAGTTTCTCTGCAGAATCCCCCTCTGATTTAAAGAGACTTTATTACACCCTCTGTGTCAACGGGTAAAGTGTAACACCAACATTCCGAGTTTAGTTTAACCTCTACTTGTAAAGGAATTCCTTAAATATCAGGTCATTCTCCTTCGGTCGTTCAACGTAAGGGTTAACGAGAAAGAGGACTCCGGTTCCATTTTATTACATTGAGTCCCAACCATCCTATATCTGAAAATAAAGAGTAGTCGTCCATTTCTTCTTTACGATGAACCTCCATTGGACAATCCTGAATAGAGGGAGAGAGGAACGAATCCTACTGGTACCACTACACCCCTGACCCCCTCTCTTCTGTAGGTGACCCCTTTGGGTCCCCTTTGTCTTCTATTAACTCTCGGTGCATCGGACCACCGGTGTATCGGTGTCCCCTTCTTCCTATATCTCCGTTTCTCCCGCTCTCGTTGACCTACCATACTTTCACCGACGTTCCGGTTAGGTCTTCACCCCATAAAATCCTGTACCTATACCTATCCTCCGTTTATAAAGGGTTAAAATTCATGTTCGGTATGTTTGGATAAACCTCCCGTCCTTATCTCTGCGTCTGCATCACTTACCTGAACACCTGTACTCCCCGTCCCCCTTGCCCTCCCACCTTACTTAACTTTCCACTCTACTCAATGAGTTTCCCTCCACCCTACTTAACTCTCATCGTGAGTACATATATGTAATGGTACACGTTTTATCTATCGATCACACTTCAACGATATACTACTGGATCTCCACACCCTACCCCCCACCACCCTCCCTCCGACTTCTCCCCCCTATATTCATATATATATCGTCTAAGTGAAACAACATGTCGTCTTTGATTGTGTTGTAATATTTCGTTGATACGTACGTACGCACGATTCAACGAAGTCAACACAGGTTGAGAAACGTTGGTATACTTGACAGTGGAAGATCCGAGGAGACAGGTACCCTAAGAGGTCCGTTCTTATGACTTCACCCAACGGTATGGGAAGAGGTCCCTATTTCGTTGATAAGAGTTTAAAAAATTTTTCATTTCGTCTTCCAACTTATTAAGACTTTTTAACATTTATTTTATGTTCAGTATGTTACACTTTCTAAAAGTGGTGACTAATGAACTAAGTAAAGTCAAAACTTTTCCGTCTTTACTTCTCTTAACGTTTCAGTGAGGTCCTCTCTATCTTTCAATATCGTTTGGTCCGTATCCCCAGAAATACGTTGATGACACAATTACTCGTGTAGAAATATCGTCTTCTTATAAGTCCTTTAAGTTTATGAAGATTATAACCTCGGTTATTATAATATTGTCGACAACCGGTAAATCTGTCGAAAATTTTCGAGACAAAATCACCCTTTACGAACTCTAACAAGATCCATCTTCTTAATGAAACATTCTACCTGAAATTTATATAAGACGTTTATCTGTATTATAAATTCATCAAGTTTACACGTTCAGATACAGTCCACTCATTTATTAAGAGTTATCTGACCTGTAAACATGACAGATATTTTAGGTGAAATTTTATTTTATTATTAATTGCTGTCCGTAGATAATATTACGGTGTTTCTTAAAAAATTACAATCGTATAATTCAAAAACCGTCTCTAGACACAATGTAATTGAACTTTTGTCAAAGTAATAAGTTAATACTTTACTCTATGTCTGTTTAGAATGTATATCCCAAAACAAATGAATTATGTCATTTTGACATTAAGGTTCAATGTCTCTGTAAGTATATTACTATAAGAAATGGATGAGTGATTATCGAATATATGACTACTATTATTCTTACTGTTACGAAAGGTGAATACTGTTAATAGTCATTGTTGAAAGTTAAGTAATTCAGTCTTTATTAATTGTACGACCAGTATAACATTAAGGTTTATTTATATGGTATACGAACGACATCCATCACGTATAAAATAAAAAGTCTGTCATGACTTTTTGACAACTGAAATATCAACTGAAATTTTTGACTTATTTGATCCGTATCATAGTACGTGAATGTAAGAGCCCCACGGAAATACAATACAAAATTACGTTTATTTCAGATCACACACGAGCCAGAGAGTCAGTACAGACTGAGAAACGTTGGGACACTTGACGTCGCACGGTTCGAGGAGACAGGACCTCTAAAGAGTCCGTTCTTGTGACTTCACCCAACGATAAAGGAGGAGGTCCCCGTTTATTTCGGATTTCGAGATCTGTCAATCTCCTTCGTTAGAAACTTAGACGAATCGGTTCCTTTTACCGAGATTTTTTTACTAAGTAAAGAAAACGCGTTATATAGGTCCTCACCTCATACAAAGGTAAAATAAAAGGTCATTGAAAATCTAGGAGTAAAGATTTGACTTAAGTCCCTTTAGGGGTCTCTCGTGTCCCCCTCGTGGGGTGACATCTTGGAAGGTGACCGAGGACGGAGTGGTTCCCAGGGGAGGGAGTCGTTGGTCTCACAGCACAGACTAGTGTCCCGAAGAAGGGTCAGTAGGGGTGACGAAGGGAAGGACTGTTGAGTGGAGAAGACCTATGATTGTTAGTTTAAAGTGAGAAAGGATAGGAGGGTACGAAGGGTGGAGAGAGAGGAACCTCCACTCCTTTCCCCCCTTTCCTCTCCTCTAAGTGACAACTCACGATTCTGTTACGTTCACCCATTATTTTACATTTTTTTTTGGTTGATACTTACTAATTTAATTCTACCCATAACATTGTTTTTCTTCCTTGTGAGATTTCTCAGAAGTTGGATTATTGATATTTACCCAATTTAAGTTCTCATTCTGTGGTCCACTAGATTTATCCTGGACTTTAGTACCTCTTTCGTCACTACAAGATTCTTACGTCGTAGTGAAATCGAAGACCTTCTTATTTTGACCGACGTGTACAAGGATTCTAATGTTTACTTCCTTTTTCCCAGGTGTCCGAAATAAGTGTACCGAGTACGAAAGTTGTTCTTATCTTACTATTAACTTACCTTAGACCATATAAAAGTGGTCAAATCGTCTGACAAAAGATCCTTAGACCAAACTAGGTTCAAAAGAAGAGGTCGACATTCCCTTTTTTTTATGTATTGTAATTGTGTAGGACAAAAAATATTCTTCTTCTGTGTTCTACTTCTCTTGAAGTCCTTCATTTGTAAACTAAACGGGGGAATGTAATACAGTTGAGTACGGGAGACGATGCCTTACGGGGGATTAACCTAAGACTAACTAAAACAATTTTTTAAAGGAGGGAGTCGAACCCTAGGTAGTCTCTTAAGTATAGATTGTACACCCAGCGGTGTCACTTACTTAAATGTACCACAGAAATCATCTTTATTTTTTACCGGTGTACGGAAAGAGATTTATACGGAGCACAGATTTTATAAGTGATCATCTTGGTACGTGAACGTAGTTGCATAACAAAAATACGCGCGTACGTACGATTCAACGAAATCAGTACAGACTGAGACACGCTGGGATACCGGACATCGGACGGTCCGAGGAGACAGGTACCCTAAGAGGTCCGTTCTTATGACCTCACCCAACGGTACTGAAGGAGGTCCCCTAGAAGACTAGGTCCCTAGTTTGGACTCAGAGAATGTAGACATGACCGACCGTCTAAGAAATGGTGATCGTGGTGGACTTTTCAGGGTGACAAAGATATAAAGGATGATTTTACGTGAAACCAACCCTTTCTACGGTTTCGTTGTGTATAAGAGAATAATCGACTTGATCTCCGGACCCCACCTTCCGTCTGTTTTTCTTCCCTGTAAACAATCAACCTACCCTAACGTTTTGAAGTCTCGTCCTCCTTAGTGGAGAACACACCCTTGTCTGATTCTCCTGTGATCCAAGGATCTTAATTTTGACCCAAATTCCCGACTTTGACTGTTACCCCTTCCCTCTCCTTCAGTGGTCTCCGTTTTAAAGTGACAAGTAAAACAGATTCCAGTACAGATCTCTTTTGGTGAAAGCGGATTAATCATTGTAATATCAACCTTATAGACTCAATCAAATTGGACTTAACGATGGTTTGAAGTTTCATGATGTCTATTGGTCGATGAGATAAATAAGAAATTTACTTTTGTAATTTTTTTAAATAATATCACAATCAAAGACGACATATCGTTTCACTTAGTCAATGTGTATATGTACATAGGTGAAGAAAAGGGTATATCCAGTAATGTCTCATAACTTATCTCAAGAGACACGATACGTCATCCGGAATAATCAATAGAGAAAATATATCCCATCACACATAAATTTCCTTTCCTTTTTTTTGTTGTTGTTCTTTCCTTAGTAGGGACATATAGGAGGTAATTTCATTATTAGGTGATGAATTTTATTCTCGAAGGGAACACCGAGTAGACCATTTCTTAGACGGACGTTATGCCCTCTGGACCCAAACTAGAGACCCAACCCTTCTAGGGGACCTTTTCCCTTTCAGATAGATGAGGTCATAAGACCGGACTTCTTAAGGCTACCCCAGCGTTTCTCAGTCAGGTTTAGTATAGATCCCTGAAGTCTTATTTTTATATTTCCACTTGTGACTAATTAGATAGTACATTCTTAGGTTTTAAAGGGTAGTTAAATCTATTTATTTTAAACAAAAGATTAAAGTAGTAGTCTCTGTTCGGTGAAGTCTTTGAATTTCTTGATGTTAAAACTTACATAAAAAGGTTTTCTGAACTTTACCTCTGGATCTCAGTTTAGGAAGACACCAAAGATTACTTCTAGGAAGAGGAGAAATAAAAAATTTTTTATAAATAAATAAATAAATAAACCGACACGATCCAGACTCAACACCGTACACCCTAGATCAAGAGACTGGTCTCCGGGGGACGGAACCCTCGAGTTACAGAATCTGTAACCTGACAGTCCCTTCAAATGAAAGAGAAAGAGAAATTTTGCTCGGGAGGAAAGAGGCAAGGTCGAGTGAAAGGAAAGACCGAGGCGTTTAGAAGGGTCGTTACTTTAGAGTCTGAAGTACTAGGGGAGCAGAGACGAAACGACAGGAGGATGACTGAATTTTTTAGTGATTCTTACGGTTTACAACCTACGTCGGAGAAGATGGGTACTGAGTTGTTAAAGAGTAGAAAAGTAACGTTCTTAAGACTTCCGGTACGGTCGTTCACGGGTGAAAGAGAATTGAGACGTCAGATTAAAGGAAAGGGTATAAGGGAGGTTTGTTCGAAAGTCTTACCCGTATCGTCGTCATTTAGTATGGTAACCCGTCCCGCTCCCTTTCTAAACACTTGACGTTAAATAATAGTAAATTAACTTTTTTTAAATTTAACCTCCTATTGACGAAATGTTACCACACAATCAAAGACGACATGTCACACTTAGTCAATATTCATATGTATATAGGGAAGGGAGAACTCGGAGGGAGGGTGCGGAGGTAGGGTGAGGAGAAATTACTGGGAAGGATGGGTTGTGTTAGAAGGAGGAGGAAACTAAAGACATGAGAATGATTCGTAAGACGATATAAACTATCAAGGGACACGATATGTCATTCTGGACCAACGAATAGGTAAGACAAAATACGAAAATCGTTTATCAATGGAACACAATAGACGAGAGAAACACCATACGGAGTCGTATCTCGGAGGTAAGGACGACTGGAGTACTGAGGTGAGGGTTTACTGACGGAATCAAAGAGTAACTGAGGGGAGAGGTCGGAAGGAGAATAGTGGTAGGTAAACTCTCTACCGTTCTCAATGTCTACGGGTGTCGGGACTCAATTTGAGGGGTTTAGTGAAGAATGATTGGTGCACCGGAATCCTTTCCTATATGTGGGGTCTTACCAAGTCAAAAGACTCAATGTTCCTACTGTAATTTTAGACTGTGTGCCATCTACAAGAGTATAACATCGATAACAAGGACGAGACTACCAATGGGATATTCGGTATTCGTCAATGTAGAAGGAAATGGTACAAGGGAGAGACAATTTTTAGGTATCTGTTACACTAATTAAGAGACTACTTCTTAGTCGATGGAAGATAAAGAGTCGGGTCAAGATCATACAGGGACGGAGGACTCTCACCCGTTCGATGAGTTAGAAAGACACGAAGATAAAGGAGTAGACATTTCATACCTACTATTATCACCCATTAGAATCCTCCATTAAGTGAATCATACCTATTTAGTTAATAATTATTTACATAACCCGAAGGGTCCACCACGATCACCATTTCTTAGACGGACGGTTACGTCCTCTACGACAGAATTGGTGACCTGGTGATGTATCAGGAAGAGTAAAAACGAAAAAATAAATTGGACGAAAAAAGAGATAGACGGTGTCACGGACCGTGGATCGTCTGTAGTTACGTCTAAACGACTTAAGTCATCGTATTAGAGGAGGTGCGTTGGTTCAGTTGAGGGTGGAACGAGACACAAGTTTTCTGAAGAAATGGGGACTGAGAAGTTAAACGAAGAACATCCCAACAAAAACAAAACAAAAAGGTGTTGTTTCGGCATACAAACTTCGGTCTTTCTTGGAGGACGACAGAAGGAAAGGGTCTGTAACGGGTAGGTTCTGGTCCATCACTCGTGTCCCAAAAGAACAGTCTCGTCGTCCGGTCGTCAAACACGAGACTGGGTGGTCTCTCTCGAAAGGTCCACCGAGTCACCATTTCTTAGGTGGACGGTTAAGTCCTCTACGGTCAAACTAGGGAGTCAGTCCTTCTAGGGACCCTCCTTCTTTACCGTTAGGTGAGATCATAAGAACGGACCCTTTAGTGTACCTGTCTCCTCAGACCAGTCGATGTCAGGTACCCCAGAGTCTCAGTCCGTGCTGGCTCGTGTGTGATGAGTGAGATAAAAAGACTATGTAAAATAGTAAATTTAGTATAGTATTTATACCGTAGTAATGTCAAAAACTCTCGTTTTGCAGATCCAGATAAATAATACGAAACTACTGGAGATAACAATTATGATTATTTTTTAATGTATGAAACAAAGTAAATCGAGAATGTCGTTGGGACGGCCATCTACAGTAATAAGGAAAAATAGTTATTACTGTGATTCCGGTGGGTCTGTCCTTTTGTCAGTCCGGTCCTAAACTTGGGTCAGGACAATATAAGGTTTCAGGTCCGATTACACAATGTTCTACGGAATTACGTTTATCACCAAAATTACGGTGTCCCTGTCTGTCAGAAACAAACTTCTAGTGTGGATTAGGACCGTACGTTCGTCGACATACATACGTACGAGTCAACGAGTCAGTCCAGGTTGAGAAACGCTGGGGCACCTGGCATCGGGTAGTCCAAGGAGACAGGTACCCTCGAAAGTCCTTTCTTATGACCTCACCCAACGGTAAAAGGAGAATGTCCCCTAGAAGGGTTGGGTCTCTAGTTTGGGCTCAGAGGAACACAGAGGACGTGACGTCTGTCTAAGAAATTGGTGACTCGGTAACCCTTTTAGGTTCTTCAACTTATCACTTTGTGTTTAGTGTGTTCAAATCGTGAATCGTAGTCTTGATCGGGTATAGAGAATCCCACTTGGTATTCTTTGACGGGACAAATATTCAAATTTTACTTACTAAAAGTCGATAAAGTAAACGAAGTTTAAAAGTATCGTTCATCAACCTAAACACTAATGAGCCGGAGTCAAAAAAGTTTATATTTTATTACTTCAACCTCAGAGATCCCAAGATTCTCTTTCCGATACCTAATACCTCAATTGTACTTTAGGGTGGTAGAGTAGTTCCTTTACAAAAATGTAACAACACTGAGTGATATTACTCTTTATACCATCAGACATTTATTATTTGTAGAGACACTTAAAGACTACCGGACCCGTTGACAATTGATAAAAATTTTTAGATTTATTTATTTCCGTTGAAACAACATGAGTTGTGTCTTAGAGGTTTCGTGAGTTTTTAGAAGAGACAGGACATCAATTTTCTCAAGTGATACGAACATGGAAGAACACCAAAGACGTTTTTTCGGTTATCATGTCGACGACGGAGACCTTCTCAATCAACAACCCTTAAACCCGAAGCAGAAAGACCTCTTTACTTTTTTGTATATGTCCAAGATAATCGCAAATTTGTAAGTATATTCATTGACAATCAACGAGTCAACACAGGTTGAGGTGTTGGAGTACCTCGGGTGGTCCGAGGAGATAGGTACCCTAAGGGGTCCGTTCTTATGACCTCACCCAACGGTAAGGGAAGAGGTCCCGTGGAAGGACTGGGATCCTGTTTTAGGACCAGAGGACGTCACGTCCGTCTAAGAAATGGTAGACAGTGGTCCCTTAGGATTTATGAGTATCTCTATTCAGAATAAGGTGATACGATAATATGATCTTTTTAGAGACACTTTATCGAAAAACTAACGAGTCGTTTTTCGGGGAAGTATCTGACCAAAAATGTTCAACTTTGAAAAGTGTGAAAGGAACCTGTAATGAATGTCAACCAATATAACACATACTGTCCCTTACTTTCTTTTAAATTTGATATATGATGTCGTTTAAAGTGATTTCGTTCCTCCTATTCTATTTCTCGGGTCCTCGTTAAAAGGGGGAGTCTCCAATTTTACCCTCCGGACTCATCTCCCGTGAGACGGACCTCAGACTAGGCACCCAGTTCTTCTAGGGGACCTCCTCCTTTACCGTTGAGTGAGTCATAAAGACGGACCTCTTAAGGTAACCTGTCTCCTCGGACCACCCCAACGTTCTCAGTTTGTGACTTGCTGATTGTGTGTGTGTGTGTGTGTGTGTGTGTGTGTGTGTGTGTGTGTGTCGGGCCTCAGATCAAGAAAGAATGAGGAAGGTTTCGTCAAACTCTTTTATTAGATGGAAGAACCGGTGTAAATTCCGTTAATAAACTGACTTTCTCTTAGACTTTTTATAAGTTTTGATAAAGTTTGGATTCAACTACCTTCTGTTTGGCAGGGCTAAGTTGTGTTTGGTGCTAAAAACCCCTAGATGTCTTCACCCTTTTGTTTGGAATGGGAGGATGTCATTTATTCCACGGTCGAACTTCTTCCATTTAGTTTTAAACTATTCGTGGATGATGCACGAGTTTTGTCACAAACCATAAAAAGTTTTGCTCATCTGAACCATTAAGAGTCGTTAGAACTTCCAAATAGTTTTACTTACTATAACGATAAAAAATTAGGTTGCCGCACCTTTCAAATAGTACTCTCAGAGGGCGAGGTAGGAATTTCAGGGGGGTGAAGAAGTGATAAAGACCGAAACTTTGAAAACTATCAAGAAATGTCATTATTTTATCTCCGCAGACTTTAAAAATCCGTTTAGTGATAAAATTATTACTGCTACTACTATTGTAACCATTGTTGTCGCAAATTTCCTTTAGAACGCAATTTGCCCTCCGTGTAAAGATCCCCGTCCGCGTGTCAAGAGTATGGATAGCACTGGAGAGGCGCGATTGGGGGCGGAGCGGTGAGGGGGGGTAGGGGCCGACAGACCTCGCCTTGGGGCCGAGGGCGGTGGCCTAGAGATAGGAATTCCAGTCGGCCCGGCGCGCGTCGGCCGAGAGGGAACCCGCCGGGGCCTCGGGCGGAAGGGCCCCCGCCTCACGCGGGAGGGCTGGGCGCGCCAGAAGACCGCGGGCGCCGGAGGACCGAGGGCGCGTGAGTGGCTTGCCGCCGGCCAGCCTCTCCAGGAAGGAGGCCGAGACCAGCCTTTCCTTCGCCGCGGGGAGACGGTTCCGTTCTGTTCCCGAGTCGCGGGCGGGCCGGGCCGGCTAGCCTCAAAGACCTGGTCCTCGCCCGCTCGGCCCCGCCGCTCCGGCCCCGAGGGTGGGCCCCGCGCGCCCCGACGCCCGGAGGGCCGGGGGCCGCGCCTTCCCCCTCCTCTGGTGGCCCTTTCGGCGCGTGGAGGGGGTCGCGAAACCTTCCTCGCCGCTAGAGCGAGTGGTCGGCCCCGCCACACGGACCCTTTGGGGTTAGAAGGAAACTCGTTCTCGGTTGATGGAAGGCCAAAACCAACCTCCTAAAGACTAATAGGAGGGGTGGAGTGGGGATGGAGGTGGGAGCTGGAAAGAGGAACTAATTGACTCTGATCCTACTGGAGTCAATAAATACCCCTGTTTGAGCTATCCTAAGAGAGGGGCGTGGCAGACAGGGTGCCTAAGTACGCCGGGATTCCGAGAAATGGTGACAGTCTTCTCGTTTCACAAACCTTGTATGCACGTGGGAAGTCCATCTCGTATCGAACTCCTCAGGTCAAGGAAGAGAGGTTCTCAGAGATGTTGGGCTCTTCTCCTTTCGTCAATCCGCAACGACGGGTCGGGTCATAATCTTTATTTGCTCTTCCCTCTCCTCTCTTGTTTTCTTTCCCTTCCCTTCCTTCCTCTTCCTTCTTCCTTTTCTTCCCTTCTTTATTTCCCCTCCCCTCTTCCTTCCTTCCTGCATGAGTCGCGTATCTCCTCGGGGTTAAAAACGAACACTAATGGACGCCTCGTGACAACGTTAAAGGGTACTTTCTTTTGTGGTCCTTCTCCCAGTTCCAGTAATGGTGGTCTGAAAACTTAGGGACGTACTTTTCTAGTTTCAGTAAAGACACGGATATCTTAGAAGATGAAAAAAGGAAGCGAGGACCTGTTAATGTGATGGGGGGGCGGGAAAAAAAACGATACAAGACAAAATCGGGAGTCTCACATCCCCTCTTCCCTCAAAGGGTCAAATAGTAGATCAATTAAGTGTTTCTCTAGAATTTTTTTTAATAAATCTTTATAAAATGAAATTAATAAATTGGGTTTGCTCCTAAATTCTCTTATTCACTTAAAAAAAGAAACATTTTAGTTTACTTAGACTATAAAATTCCCGTACTACAAACTGAGACTTTGTGTAATTTGTACTTTCTCAATTTTTTTTTTTGATATGTCGAAAAATATTTTATCGAATTTTCAGAGTTTATTTTGAAAAGGAATGGAAGTACAAGGCGTGGAAAGGTCTTCGACGCTATTGATCTTGAATCGGACACTCAAAAGATTTAGAACAAGACTCTCACCACGAAAATTTAGAATTCACAGTTCCTAGGGAGGACTACAACGTATCTCAACCACAGACGTCCCTGAAGGACAGTTAGAAGTTCTGACTCTCGTAGACTACTGAGGAGGTCCCTCTAAGTCAACGTCCTTCACCTTTTTACTAACTACCCACTTGTAGTAAATGACGGGTGTAGTCGGTCCTCTATAAGACTCATATAGTCGTAGTATTGGAAACCAAAAGAATGATCTAAAAGTTTCGTAATAATAATAATAATTTCTCTTAAAATTATTGGGGTCCGTCTTAGTTTTCATTTACTTGTTTTCATTTACTATCGATCGACAGAATCTATTGATCGATAGTTCGATGGTGGTCACTCATTTCTACTCAGTAAACCTATCCTTACTTTTCCAATCCCTTAGAGTCACCTTATACTGTAGTCAGTAAGTGAATTAATAGTTAAGTTAATAAATTGTTTATAAATACCTTACGGATGACACATAGTCTGTAGGGTGCCCTGTGTTTGTACTTAGTTTTTCTGTTCAAAGACGATCAAATCCCTTCCATTTTTAGTTTTCCCTAGACCTTCCTATTCCACCTCAGTCTACCCTATTCGACCGTACCTAAATCATAACGACTGTAAGATCCGTCTTCTTTTTACGTGTTAGAACCCTACCGTTTCTCGAACCGAACAGACTTCTTGTCCTTCCACTAGTTACCTCGTTTCAACATACCCCCAGACCTCTCCCACGATACTTAACTCCTACCTCTCCTTCTTTACCCGGTCAAGTTTACAGTCAAACCCTTATTCGTTTTCTACTACTACCGAATCTGATCCCCTCACGAACATCCCTTACCTCTCGACATTACTTAAACCCGTCAACTTTTATACCTGAACATCTATTTACCCTATACTCTCAAATTCTTTTTATTTAGTTCCTACTAAGACTCTAAAAACCGAATTTGTGATCTACTTACTACTTCGGGAAATAACTTTAACCTCCCTGAAGTATTCCTTGGTTAAATCTCTCCCTTTAATTCTTAAGAGAAACCTGTATAATTTTAATTTTACACAATCTGTATGTACTTCTTCATGTTTCATTCGTCAACGTCTACGTTTTGAGATCTCGACTCGTTTGTTCAGACATCTAAAAAAAGATTTCCGTTCTTAATAGTCTAAACTCTTAAAATTCGGTCCTTTTTTTAGCTTTAACTTTCTTATGAATCCCTCACTTACCGCAATCTCTCCTTCTCTATCTCGAGACTTTTGTTTATATGTCTCTAACTCGTCTCCCTTTAAGTCGTTTCCTTCGACTCGACTTCGTTAACCTTTTTTCATTTTAAGGTTCTCTTGTATTCTAGTACCCTCGACCCTCTTATAGGTTATTGTAACGTTCCAATTTGACACACTCGACTCTTCACAGACGAGCTAAACCCTTATACTACCGAAAACTCCTTGTTACAATCTAACCCATCTTATCCTATATTCCTTTATTTCTGTTCACACCTGTTGGAAAAAATTAAAGTGGCTTTCCCCCTTCCTTTTTTAATTGAAACTTTTTTCTATTCACTCACACCATCTTTACCCTAGTAAATAAAAAGAATTGGAAAGTTATTGTAGACTTAGGAAAATTAACTACTTTTAAAGACTTTAAGGGATTTGATATTTAATACTGAAAACAACCCTCCGTCACAGAAGGGAGATAACATCTACGACTTGAACAGTCTATGAGGAAGGACCAGAGGCATAGTCCATCTTACACCCGTACTATGGCCGAAGTGGTTAGTCTACATGGGTCAACCTGCCTCTGACCTCGACCCTCCCTTATTCACCCCTCACCCTCTTCGTGAAAGACCACGTCGTCACCAACATCCCACGAGTGCAAACACACCCGTTATTACCGATGTTGCGATCCCTGTCTAAGGACGTACGTCACGACTCCTCTATCACTAGGTGGACGTCACACGAAAATTATTTCAGGAGAAAACGAATTTAGTTGGTCCAAACAACCAAAGAAAACTACTGGTAAACGTCTTGGACATACGACTACCTCTACTAGCCGTCTCTTCCTTTTTAACTACTATACCTTCTCTTGACGTTTTTCCTTAAACCTCTTCCGTTTCCCGATACTGGGTTTATACATGTCAAGTCAAGTCAGTGAGTCAGCACAGGCTGAGAAACGATGGGGTACCTGACGTCGTACGGTCCGAAGGGACAGGTAGTGGTTAAGGGTCTCGAACAGTTTGTGTACAGGTTAGCTCAGTCACTACGGTAGGTTGGTAGAGTAGAAGACAGCAGGGGAAGAGGAGGACGGAAGTCAGAAAGGGTCGTATTCCCAGAAAAGGTTATTCAGGTAAGAAGGGTAGTCCACCGGTTTCATAACTTCAAAGTCGAAGTCGTAGTCAGGAAGGTTACTTGTGGGTCCTGACCAAAGGAAATACTAACTGACCAAACTAGAGGAACGTCAGGCTCCCTGAGAGTTCTCAGAAGAGGCTGTGGTGTCAAGTTTTCGTAGTTAAGAAACCGTGAGTCGAAAGAAATACCAGGTTGAGAGTGTGGGTATGTACTGATGACCTTTTTTGTATGGAAACTAATCTACCTGGAAACAACCGTTTCATTATAAAGACGAAAAATTATACGACAGATCCAACCAGTATGGGAAAGAAGGAATTAAAGTACCGACATCAGTGGTAGACGTCACTAAAACCTCGGGGGGTTTTATTTCAGACAGTGACAAAGGTCACAAAGGGTAGATAAACGGTACTTCACTACTCTGGTCTACGGTACTAGAATCAAAAAACTTGCAACTCAAAATTCGGTCGAAAAAGTGAGAGGAGAAAGTGAAAGTAGTTCTGAAAGAAATCGACTTTGTCAATATGTGTGTCCGTCTGTCACTTGTTCCTAGTCTCACCGGTGGTACACGATTCCATGGTACCTACTCTCTCTAATAGAGAAAGAAGATTTACAGTCTCATCACGAGACGTCCATAAATAATTACACAAAAACTTAGTAGACCCTTAGAGTAATTTTACACACAAGACTAAGTCATATCTACCCTACCCCGGACTCTTAGACGTAAAGATTATTTGAGGGTTCACTACGGCTACCTAGGATAAGACTTGGAACCTACAAAACTCATCATTTAGAATCTACTATATTTTTCACTATTGTGTTTGATTTTTGAACTTTCGAATTTCAGACGTACTGACCCTCTTACCGATCGTTATCTTTATAGTCCCGCATATCTCTTTCTTGTCTGCTCGAACAGAACCCTAACTTCGAACTACCCACTACGACGACAACGACGACGACGATTCAGCGAAGTCATCACAGGCTGAGACACGCTTGGGTATCTGCAGTCGGGTGGTCCGAGGGAGCAGGGACCCTAAGAGGTCCGTCCTTGTGACCTCACCCCACGGTAACGGAAGAGGCTACTCACTACGATAGATGGACATTTATGAAGACGTTCTCTCTAACTCCAAACCCGTAGACTGAAAACCTGAACTACCAGTACACGTCTTTCCTCTAAACCAATCATTTACTCTTACTTTATATATTTCCTCAAAAATCCATCTTTGAATTCCTCATCAATGAGGGAAGTGACGCAAATACCAAGACCGAGAAAGAACGAAATTTCTGTAAAAGATGACAAATCCTCTCCTCCTTCTATTTTTGATTCCTGATTTTCTAAGGGTGGTATAGATCTCTTTTTAGAATTGTAATTTCTAATCCAAAATCCTAAAATATTTAATTAAAGTTCCCTAACATCGTTGAAGGTTTCTTTTTCGTTATCTCTTTTCTTCTGATATAAATATAGAATTATCTTGAGTATTAACTTTGGGTCAATAATCCAATAGGATTGTTCGTTGCCTCCTCTTCCCCTGTCGTCTCCTACTCTACCGACCTACCGTAGTGGATGAACTACCTGTACTCAAACTTACTTGAGGCCCTCAACCACTATCTGTCCCTCCGGACCGCACGACGTAAAGTACCCCAACGTCTCTCAGTCTGTGTTGACTCGCTGACTTGACTTGACTTGACTTGTTCGTTGACCCGAGGGACGACCAAATTATCCATTTCTTAGGTGGACGTTACGTCCTCGGCGTCCTCTACGCCTAAACTGGGGACCCAACCCTTCTAGGGGACCTCCTCTCGTGTCGTTGGGTGAGGGTGAGGTCATAAGAACGGACTTCTTAGGGTACCTGTCTTCCTCGGACCGTCCGATGTCAGGTATCCCAGCTTTCCTCAGCCGGTACTGACTTCACTGACTAGTGAGTAGTTATTTGTTGATTTTACAGAAAAAAGGGGAAAGGTATGGTTCGTGTGTGTTGCCAAGATCTTTCTCCCTGTCCTTTTATTTAACGGTTGGTTTGACACAAAACTTTAATGCTAAAATTCCTTTTTTTATTACACGAAACAGGTATTGTCCAAGCGATTACTTAAGTATTCGTCTACAAAATGTAGTTTCGACGGTAAAAGTCGTATTATACGTGTTCACTCCTCTTACCGGAACTGTACAATAGTTATAAGATCAGAATAGTTTTCATTGTACGGTCTTCCATTTAAACAAGATTTTTCCGTAACTGAGGGCTAATTTACAAAAACAATTTAGTGTTTTTCAATTTCTAAAAATGTCCAGATTTCGATCTTTACCCGATTTTTTCTTCAATGAATAAACTAATGTTTTGTCAACTGTATGTTTTTGTAATGTAAAATAAGACGACTGTACTACTGGACCGTCACCGATAACCTGTTTAACCTAGACTTTGGATAAAAAGGAAGTAATTTTTTTTTTTTTACCTCATATCAACGAAATGTTATAACAATCAAAGACGACATGTTCTTCTTAGTTGACCTACATAAGTGTATAGGGGAAGGAGACTTGGAGGGAGAGTGTGTGTGTGGGCGGGGCGTAAGGTAGGGAGAGACAGTAGTGTCTCGTGACTCGACTCGAGAGATACGACATGTGGTCCAAGGGTGGTCGATAGACCAAAAATGGGTGCCATCAAATACATACAATTAGGGTTAGAGGGTAAAACAGAGTGGGAGGGGAAGGAGGTATCCGGAACACTGGTGCAAAGAAGAATTGCAGACCAGAAAGAAAGACGGGACGTTTATCCAAGTAGATATGGTAAAAAAAGATCTAAGATATATAAATATATGCACTATGAACAAAAAGAGAGACTTTGAAAAAATTTTCCGTATAAATTACCTCTATTAAAAAGGGTGTAGTGACTACAATAGACTTAAGAAGATAAGCTGAAGTCCCACGGGTCCGGGTTGACTTTGTCGTGACAGTTTCAAATTTGACGTAAGAATGTTCTAGGCACTAATGACACAAGTGTGTGTGTTGTCGCGGATGGAAATCTTTTGTTAACAAATTTAAAATAAATATGTAAAATTTTTGACTTCATATCAAATGAATCTTACAATATAATCAAAGTCCACGTCCAATATAATCAAAGTCCTTTAAGAGGTCCGTTCTTGTGACCTCACCCATCGATAAGGGAAGCGGTCCCCCAGAAGGACTGGGTCCCTAGCTTGATCACAGACAATACAGAGGACATGATGTCCGTCTAAGAGTTGACAGAGTCGGTGGTCGCTTCGGGAAGTCCCCGTGTCGTTTGGTTATGACAATATATATATATATATATATAGAGTTCGGAAAAAGTCTAAGAAAAGGCAATATCCAATAAAGCTTTATGACTTATGTCAAGGGACACGAGACGTCATCCAGAAACAACGAATAGATAAAATATATATCATCGCACATAAACAATTAGACTTTAAGAAGTAAATAGATGGAAGGGGGGTGAGGTAGGTGAAGCCATTCAAACAAAAGTTACAGACACTCAGATAAAGAAATGATTCAAATAAACATAGTTTTAAAAAGAAAAAACTTTAGTGTATATTGACTATAGTATACTACAAACAGAAAAAGTTTGTCGAGGATAGAACCCTTTCTAATGGACCTGTTATACCGATAATTCTATGAGTTTCTATCTTTAATGGAGACTACTGTCTTATCTCCTAAAACCATGACCTACAACTCCAGTGACCCAAATTAAGGATAAAACAAAACCGAAATAAGAGACACTTCCGGTCAGTTGAGGTATCCGGTCAACAGAGTGTTTCCCCACCTTCTTCAATTGAGGGGTTTCTCGATGGTCGAAATAATCCCGTGACTCTTCCGGGTGATAAGTTTTATTTTGAGGGGTGAGTAACCGGTTACAGAAATGATAGGAAATGAATTCGGAACTTCGAGTTCTTAGAGAAAGGGGTTTGGTAAATTTACGTTTTGTTCACCTTGCCAGATCCTCTCCTGTACCTTCCCGGACGACAAAACCGGATCAGTTTGTCTCCACTGGGAAATTGTCCAGAATCCACCATTTCCATTCCGGTACCTTTTCGCAGTCAACTTCCTAGACTCCGTCTACGATACAGGTTGGAGGATGTACCTATGTTCTTCGTCTTTGTGTCTCCAACCTTGTAAAATCGGGTCTCCTTTTCCAATCTTTCTACAAATCAGGAATTCAGCACAGACTGGGAAACGTTGGGGAACCTGAGGTCGTCTGGTCCGGAGGGATAGGAAGTGATGATCTTTCTACATGACCTACAAATTATTATCTAAGTTCTGAACTTCAAGTTGTCTGTTATCAGTTCTAAGCACCAAATTACTAGCCTGCGTTGTTTGAATAACACATGGAATTGACTATCTAAACAGGTCACCGAAAACCGGAATGATTTCAAATACTAGTTTTGTGACGACTGTAACTCAAATTCAGTACTTATGAATTTATAATATATAAGGAAGGTACGACTCTTTTTTTTAATTCGTAAAGAGGTGGTTAAAGATTTAAGTGACGAGTGAAACAAAATGGACTTCGAATAAAGACTAATATTAATTTGTGAAACCTTTACTTTCTACACTACTAGGAAGATATTTTTTCTTTTCACGTATAAGTCAAGTCAAATCAAGTCAGTGAGTCAGCACAGGCTGAGAAACGCTGGGGTACTTAACGTCGTGCGGCCCGGAGGGACAGGTAGTGGTTGAGGACCTCAAGTGAGTTTGAGTACAGGTAGTTCAGCCACTACGGTAGGTCGGTAGAGTAGGAGACAACAGGAGAAGAGGAGGACGGGGGTTAGGGAGGGTCGTAGTCTCAGAAAAGGTCACTCAGTTGAGAAGCGTACTCCACCGGTTTCATGACCTCAAAGTCGAAATCGTAGTGAGGAAGGTTTCTTTAGGGTCCCAACTAGAGGAAGTCTTACCTGACCAACCTAGAGGAACGTCAGGTTCCCTGAGAGTTCTCAGAAGAGATTGTGGTGTCAAGTTTTCGTAGTTAAGAAACCGCGAGTCGAAAGAAGTGTCAAGTTGAGAGTGTAGGTATGTACTGGTGTCCTTTTTGGTATCGGAACTGATCTGTCTGGAAACTACCGTTTTATTACAGAGACGAAAACTTATACGATAGATCCAACCAGTATTGAAAGGAAGGTTTCTCATTCACAGAAAATTAAAGTACCGACGTTAGTGGTAGACGTCACTAAACCCTCGGGTTTTTTATTTCAGACTGAGACAAAGGTGACAAAGGGGTAGTTAAATTTTGTGTTCAACCCAATAACATGTTACGAGTTAAAAATCTTAAAGTATTATTTTTATGTAGACTGGTAACGATACCTAACTTAAAAACAAGGGAAGTTTGAATATGCAACTTTTGAGTTGGCAGTTATACGACCGTGACCCCCACCCGGTACCCCTCCATCAACCCAAATCTACTCCACTGGTTCTACCCTACGGAGTACTTCCCTAATTACAGGAATAATCTTCTCTCTACTCTCGAGAAAGAGAAAAAGATACAGTACACTCCTGTATCATTCCTCCGTCGACAGACGTTCGATCTTTCTCCCGGGAGAGGTCCTTGACTTAGACGGTCGTAGAAGTAAAACCTGAAGGGTCTTAGGTCTTGGTACTCTTGATTATAGACAACACATTCAACCAGACACCTTAAAACAAAATCGTCGGGTTCAACTCTGTTGGTGGTTAATTATCTTTTCATGGGAAAATAACTCTTCATTCTGTTCACATAAATGTTATAAGTTAACAATCTAGTATATTAGACACTCTGAAAATTTTCGTCGTCATAAGGTCCTTAATGTTACATATTCCCCTTTTCTTTTTGTAAGGTTTATCCAAAGACAATGTCTTTTATCTAAACTTGTTACGGTCTTTGTGAATTCCGATTCATCATAATCTGGAAAAGAAGGTGGAAATATCGTTATTGACTACGAAAAAAAAAAAACAGTGTCTTCTGATTAAAACCTTTCCTTCTTTGGTATACTACATGTCACAAAGGACAGTCTTTTGTTCAATACAAATTTTTATCTCGGAGTAGTTACCAAGATTCTTTGTATGTTACGACGGTTCGTCAGGGTTTGAGTGTAAACTTTTTTGTTTTGACGAGGTTCGGAGAGTAAGAATAACCCTCTAATAGTGTAGGAAATATGTGAAGACAGATTATTACAAAAGACTTGTTCTAACAACTTTTTCTAGAGACGATGTCACGTTTCTTGTAAAACTATCTTTAAGTACAGATGTTTCCTCAATTTATTATGTCTACAAGGAATGTAATTGTCTATGACAAGAACGAGATTTTTTCCATCTGAATAGATCGGTGACATTTATTATACCCAGTTTTTATACATATTGTCTCAGGGTGTCCCGTTGAATATATTCAGTCAGGGGGTTCATACATCTATAAACTGTGAGAGGTTCACTCCTATCATGAAAAAACTTCTTGTAATCTGTTGTTTTCCAAAGAATAGTAAGGTACTTGATAACTCCATCCTCAGAGTAAAACAGTTATAGTAGATACAAGTGTCTAATACAGTATTCAGTTTACGGTCATGGCTTTTCTGTCATTAGGTGTTCCGACTTGGCAATTCTGATAGATGGTTCAGCAAGCAAGAAATCTACTCGTTCCTACCCTGAAGGGACACGTAGTTCTCTAAATTGATGATTATTGTGTCCGTTATTATATAGAACATCTGTACAAACATTTATTTTTTTAGTGTTTAAAGTTACTAAAATACATAATTTTTCGAGACGATGACAATTTTTTTTACTCGTTTATCATGTTAGTAATTATCATTTTGTTTATTATGATACTGAGAACTGTACCGAAGGATGTAGATGTTTTCCCACGGAGGAACCTTTTGATGAGGACTCCTTTGTTGGTGTCGAAGGATGAATGACGGACAGCTCGTCGTTGTCACCTCTTTTGTGGTGTAGCAAAAACATCACAGTACAAAAAGTCTTGATATCGGTCAAATTAATGCCATTTCATTGAAATCGCACACTTGAGTCTCTAAGAGAGGTGCTTAAGTTCTACTTCTCTCGCTCATACTTTGTGTGTCATACGTATGCCTAAAAATACAATCCTTTTGCGACTTTTATTCCCTTTTTAACCGAAGACACTTGTCGGGAAATTTTTTGTCGACATTTAGATTGGAATATTGTACAATGTAGAATTTCATTTTTAATGGTCATCAATAAAGTTACATACTTTTCGTTTTATTATTTGGTGACGATTTTAATTTTTTTTTTTATTTTCCTTTTTGACCTAGTACTGTGCCTTTTTAGAGTGAACCCAACATAGTGAATGATAGAATTTCTTGTGTGGTAAGTCACTTTGTTCGAAACATTGTCTGAGAAAGTACCGACTCTACCGAAAGACAATTTACGAGTACACAGTACTTTCTACGTCTACGAGTCTACTCTCAGGGTTCCTTATAGTCCTAAAGGTCTCACACAACGACTTCCTTTTTCACGACTCACTCGACATTGAATCTTTGACATTCTATCATTTCTTACTGGAAACGTTGTAAGGTTGTTTCTTATAGATCCAGCCTAAAAGTAGACCAAAATTTTATAATTCTAAGTCTTCTTGGTACTTTCAAAATAAAATTGGTATAAGAATAGTTTTTTTTTTTTCCCTAAGTATGTAGTTGTGACCCAAAAGGACCAAAATTATCTAATTTTACTGTATTAGGTTAGATTGAGTACGTAGTAAAAGTCTCTGTGTCACGTTGACCTTTATAAAAACGGTAACGTCACCTGTGAAGATTTTTCGTTTACGGATACCTATACGAACGTAGAACTTGTATTCTTCCTTTCTTTATCCCTAATGTATGTCAAGAGATACCTACCGACACAAAGTGTGTAACACCTTTTTATTATTTTTACCGGAAATTTTCAAAGTTATACGTACATTGTATCTAAAGTGGAGGAAGCCAAACGAACAACTGGAGAATCTACTGAACCAATCTTCGGACAAAAGTAGCGAAGAAACAATTAACAACAACCATGAAACATCCGATATGGAAAATTTGAAGACATTTCTTGTAATGTTCGATAAAGTCCATTAAATTAAAACACGACTTATAAGAAGTTTCCTAAAATATTTATTATGTTATAAAATTTACTCAGAAGTTAAGTTACCAACAATGTGGTATAACAACGAAAGAGGCTGAAATAGATGTTTGACGTTCCTCTTCTTTTTGTCTATCAATTTTTTTTCGGATCTCGTGAATTTTTATAGTGTAGTTGAGATTTACAACTAATTTTTTTGGGTCGAAACATTCTAAACACCTTTAAATTCCATACTGACTGTTACTAATTGGGTCATGATGAGTGGTAGAAGACTGTGTATTTACATATATTTTTTGAAAAAAAGATGCTCAAAAACGTACTGTACAATATGTATACTGAAATTTTCACGTTGTACTCTTTACGTTGTGTTACTTAATTTTTTTGACCTATTTTACTTCAATTGCGAAGATCGAATTGTTTTCTTTTTAATTTTTTTTTTTTTCGACTTTACAGTCGGTAAGTACGTAATTACTTGGGTTATTATAATAAAGTTGACTGGTAATAACACCTAGAGAAGACCCGGATACATCAGAAACTTGTTTGTCTAAATCGAGGTAATTCAAGTTATTAATTGTTGTCGATAACTGATTTTTATGAAATTTACACATAAGACCTGAAGTCTGACTTTCACCGTTACTGTAATTTTTCTCTGAATTACTACGTTCGTATTTAGCTATAATGTCTTGTATTCAAAATTGTGTATAATTACATTCACCGATAAATGAACTAATGAGGTGGGGTTTATATTTCGTTAACCCGAAAGAAGTCGTAAGGTCTACCACTACGTTTGTCTACAACTTTGTTTCATTAATCACTTCTATAATTCAATGTATTGGGTTCACCGATAATATGATAGTTTTACATCCTTACTAAATTGGGAAATACAGTGATAAGTATGAAAATGAATTATTATTATTATAATTCTTTACGAATAAATAAAATTACTTCGTAATCATCTTTTGTTTTAAATATCGTGACTTACAAGTAAATACGTTTATGACTTCTTAGGAATTTAATCCCTGTAAATCTAGGAATTTAATCCTAATTATTCATGTTGAGATATATTGATCTTCAAAATCATGTAAGTTTTCTGTGAGATTCATATTTATTGTGACTGATGACATACTCAAACCCCTAATTACGCTTACTTTAGTCCTATATGGGGATATTCGGATCCAGGGTTGTAAAATATAATAACGTTTATTCACTGATCGTGAGCACCTAAGTAATCTTAAAATACTGTATAAATCCACCTCTCTTTCGTGTAAAAGAGAGGTTTCCATCGAAGTTTATAGATCCAATACACTCGACATTCTAAGACTGAGATTTTAACTTTACTCTAGTCCGAATGTCACCATGGATAAGGAATCACCCTTTCGGTAGGAAATCGAGAAACTCTTAAGTTATGTACGATACCTCATAGAGATCTTCGTTGATACGTTTAGACGTTTGTAGATATTCTTCAACTACCGGACGGGACCTCTATATCTAAACTGTTCTGGCAAGATTGACACCTGTGTCGACCCTTGTCTTAAAATAGTAGACTGAGAGTCATAGTGTTACGAAATAAATTAACAAAGTTGTGTGAGGTAAACCACTATGTCAGATTCTCTCTTGTATAAACATTCTTTATTACCACAAGAAAATATAATAACGAAGATTTTAATCTCGAGAATATTTTCAATTAACTTTCCACGAAACTTGAGAGTTTCTCTTTCCATCGTATCGTTAGGTTCAGTGTACTTTTTTCCTTTTGTTGTAATTTACGTCTATGTCACTTTGGTTTAAAGTCCAAAATATCCAAATCGTTACTAATAAAAGACAATAAGTAACATTGGTGTTAAATACACTACGTTGATAAATATAGTATTATTTTTGTATAGTTAGTACAATAGTTAAGGAGTTTAAAGATTTTTCTCGTAGTCTCTTGTTAATAAATAGAAATTTTAAAAATAAAATAAATTTGTTAAAGTTTTAACATCAACTAAATGTTGTAACACAATTAAAGACGACATTTCGTTTCACTAAGTCAATATGTATATATATGCATATAAGAAAAGATAATACTAAATAGTGTCCTACGACTTATATCAAGAGACACGATATGTCGTCCTAGAACAAATAGATCAGATTTATATTATCAGACGTAGACGATTGGGGTTTGAGGGTTTGGTAAGAAAGAGGGTCTCTCGTGAATAAAATTACCAAGTTTTTTTATACAACGATTTATATCCTAATGAATGGCTAGATTAAGGTCCATTCAAGTTCTCCCTAGGTTCCTGACCGTGAGAAGATTATTTCGGTTGTTGGTGTCCTTTCTTCGGGGACCCTCTCCCCCTTTTTCCAGAGTCTTGCTTGTCTAAGAGATCGTGGTTTTGGCTGACAATCGGTGTATTTTTCTTTAGAACAATTTTAAAACTTGAAAATTCGTTGAAGTTTTAAGTCAATGGTAAAGAAGGGAGAGGGACCCACACTAGGGAAGAAATCAACACGAGACATTGTAAGACGTATTTGTAGATATTGGTGTAATGATGATATAGGGTGGTCAAGGAAATGTCAGATAAAGTACACAGTCTTTACTCTCTAAGGAATTTCGTCTAAACCGTGAACACCCGTTTACAAACGACACCCGTTATCCCACGAACCGCCTATCTTCTGTTTACTATATGGAACTTATTCATTAAATTAGTTGGAATGAATTTTCACAAAAGAATGTAACGTATGATAATATATGAACCATTCACCGTAAGTCTTTTATAATTTACTAGTTTTGGAGGTTATTACATAAACCAGGTTTTAAAAAATTGTAGACGTGCGTGATTTCTTTCGTAGTAGTTCACCGTTATGGACACGTCATAGTCCAAGATGTACAATTTTGCGACCTAACTAGATAGTGACCAACCAACTACTTTTGTCGTTTGTCTCTGTCTCACGGAATTCTACGGTGGTTTCATTTGAAATATCGTGACTTTTACGAAATGTTCAATTAAATATGGGACTGTGTTCGTTAGTAGACGTGAACTATTTGTGTAGACCCAAAGACATTATTAATAGACTGTATTACCACATGACTTTCTTATTTTATCAACTCAATGGACTTGTTCTCTTTCTTAGGTATTTAAAGTTTCTAGTACGGATAGTTTCCGCTTGGTTAGTCCTGGTGTTTGTGTGGTGGGTCCTTTTTAGGACATCGAAAGTGAAATACAAAAACCTTCTTCTTAGACTTACAAGAAAGATTTGGTTAATGTTTTCGGTTCGGTCGGTGTTTATTTTGGACATTCTCTTCCTTTTACGTTGTATCAATTCGTCAATTTACGTGACATATGCGAACTTTTCCTACCAGTTTCTATTTATACTATTTACAAATTCTGTACACGGAAAATTACACCGGTTGACCGGTCTCTTCCGGTGGTTACGTGTGTTCTCCGTCCTGGTACAATTTCACCACCAATGTAGGGTGAGACAAGTCGGGAGAAGACAACACTAGACTACTTCTTTTCCCTTCATTTCTGTTTACTCCGTAATGGGTACCCACAAACGCGGACGTCACCAAAGGGGTCCAAATCGGTCTACCGCTGTCGAAACAGTTAAATGTTCTACTTGACCTTCCGCTTTCTCTCATCCACGGACATTTTATAGTTGACTTCCCTGAGGGCCAAGACTTTTGAAAATAGTCCTGGCTATCCTCTAGGATGTGTACCCTCTTTTGGACTGTACCGGGTAAACCATCATCTTCTTTAGTGTGTTTGGGTCCTCCTTCTAGGATCAAAATAATTAAGGTCTTCAGACCCTCGTCGACTATACTTTATGTCGACACGGAAGAGTTTATATAAGACATACAAAAGTCTGTCACCTGTTCTCTACCACCAGTTGATTTTTGAACAAAAGAAGGTCCAAAATAAGGGTTTATGAACGGAAAGAAGTAATGACATGAAATCACTTTTTATAAAGTGTGTTTACAAATAATTCGGATTACAAATTCAAAGTGTAAGACTCTACGGTTACGACAACTACAATAACAAATAATTTTGTAATTAAGACTTGTTAAAACAATAGGAAACATAAAAGGTTGTAGGTTAATTTTCAGGCTACAATTATATGCGAAACTTTGATAAGGTAGGAATCACTGAAATCACGGGAGAATCCTCCTAATGACCCGAAGGGACCCCCGAGTCTGGTATTTAGGGACCCAACCCTTCTAGGGGACCTCCTCCCGTACCGTTGGTTGAGGTCATAAGAACGGACCTCTTAAGGTACCTGTCTCCTGGGACCGATGTCAGGATTCTCCCCCGTGATGCTCAGCCTGTACTGACTCGTCGATTGTGAAAAAATTTCTCCCAATGATTAAAGATCCCGAGAACGTGTCGGAAGTGGTGTCTATTCTCTCATGTGTAAGGTTTATTTGTTATATGTGTGGAAAGAATCGTCCGGTTAATAATTATCTCCATATATAAAATTTCCAACTTCACCAAAATTTTTTGAGAAGTAGAATGCGATAACTTCATTTACAATTTAGAGTCTATAAAGTTCAGTTTTGCTGTACTTGTTTAAATGGTTCTGCACCCCGATGCTTTAGTAGATGAAAGTTGATGAGTCTCCACCAGAACTAAAATGAGATAACATTTAGTGTATAGTTTTATAAATTGGCTCGTCAATGCCCTAATCTTTTGGAGTAATTCACAAATGGAAAACAAATTTGTCATTCGAACGTTCAAAGTAGGGACTACCTTTGTCTTTTGCATTGTCCTTAGAAGTATACTCATTGTCACTTAATAGAAGGGGACCAAAATGTCGACCGTTATTAAGTAAATATAATTCAATTTTAAAGTAATACTTACATCAATTTTATATACAACTTTGTGAGTGTAAAGGTTATCGGTCATCACGAAACAGTTTTTTCTCCTAGTAAGGTTTCTTATCCTTCTTGTGAGGTTTAGGACAATTAGGGTAAGGTTAAAGACGTTGTCTTCAGTATGTCAATTCCCATCTCGTTTTCATTTCAATGTAAGTCTAGGGACATTTGATCCTTTTTTAAAAGTCAAAAAGAAAACTGACTACTCCTTTGTACCCAGGTTGTGACGTCCAATTGAATACTACTGTAAGAAATACTTGATATTGTTTAATTTAATTGTAGTCGTTTAATGAGAGTTTAAATTTTACTCAATTCTTAAAGACGAGGAATTTACTTTGTCTTCTGAAGAGTGTTTGTATGGGTATTATCTCTTTCTACTTAGTCCTAAGATTTGGAAACCAATACGTAAAAAAAAGGGGAGGGTTCTTTGGAAGACCGAAGTCTGTATTCATATACCCAAATGAAAATGAGAAACAGGGGAGAAGAGGAAAATACAAAGTCCTGATCATAAATATACGTGTTCTGGACGTCAAAGAAGAATTTTACGACTTGGATGGTCTTTACGATGTCCTGCAGTCATGTTGTCTGAAGCGAGATAATACGTGACGAAGAGTGTTACCGTTGTGCTCTTTAAGACTCTTAGTTCATCGACAGAGGAGATTTTCAATTATAAGTCTTCCACTCCGTAGTGAAACTGAAGGACTACCAAACAGTACGTAAATAGATGATATTCAGAGAGAGTTGATACGTGGATAAGTGTGTAAATCAGAGTCAGAATTTTGGTAGAGAGGTTGTGACAGAATGGATTATAATTGTAAGACCCAGAAATGAAGAAGTGAGTCTTTGTTTTTTAACAAATAGGTGAGGATCTACAACCGTTGACAAGATCCGTGACTCATATCTCATCACCTTTTATATTCGAAAATTCCGAGATAAATGAGAAATATATTTTGATTATTAAAATAACGGAAATGTAAAGGATCTGAATAGACATGAAGACTTCTCAGAATTGAAAGATACCAATGTCAACATGATCAGACAATTACAACGTTTCGTGTTAGGTACTTTAATGAAGGAACGAGTAAAATCATGTCGAACGTCCTTTGGTCAGTGGTTAGGAATGAAATTGGATCGTCGTGATGGACGTCTTTTGTTACCTAGACTTGACTTTGACGGTATAAACCCCTTTATGTTAAAATTTATGTGTCATCACTAAAGACAAGACAATGGAGTCGAGGTCTTTCGATTTTAGATTCAGTGTCGAGGAATTTTTAAATTCGGTACATTTTACAAGGTTACTCAACTTTTAAATGCACAGAAGAAGTTGTAGGAGTTGAAGTTAAATATCAATTACTGACGGAGGGTAAGGTCGATGGAAAAAGAGACTCTCAATCTGATTTTCTTAAGTCCAAGTCAAGTCAAGTCAGTGAGTCAACACAGACTGAGAAACACTGGGGCTCCTGACGTCGTATGGTCCGAAGGGACAGGTGGTGGTTGAGGGCCTCGAATGAGTTTGAGTACAAGTAGCTCAACCACTACGGTAGGTTGATAGAGTAGGAGACAACATGGCCAAAAGGAGGTCGGAAGTGAGAAAGGGTCGTAGTCCCAGAAAAGCTTACTCAACCGAGAATCGTAGTCCACCGGTTTCATGACTTCGAAGTCGTAGTCAGGAAAGTTACTTATAAGTCCTGACTAAAGGAAATCCTAACTGACCAAACTAGACGAATGTCAGGTTCCTTGAGAGTTCTCAGAAGAGATTGTGGTGTAAACCTTTCGTAGTTAAAAAACCACGACGAGTCAAAAGAAATACCAGGTTGAGAGTGTGGGTATGTACTGATGACCTTTTTAGTGTCGAAACTGATATACCTAGAAACAGTCGTTTCATGGACAGGTATTTATGTAACCTTTCACATGTGGTGCCTGTATTTAAGAGTACTTTCAACCTTCGACTATGAAAGTACGAATTTACGAAGTCCTCTTAAATGGTTTTATTGATAAGTCTACAGTCCGTATTAAAGACTCTCTTTTTATACCTGTTTACTCGTTCATTGTAAGGTAATTCATTGATAAATCATCAATTCTAAATTAGTGACCGTCGACCCAATGAATTTATGTTGGGTAAAGATAAAAAAGTGTTCAACAGGATTACTATTGTCTCTGCACAGCTCTACAAACAAGAAGTCTTTCCTTTAATATACCGTTATTTGTATGATATATGACTCTTAAATGGTACTTAACCGGTAATACTTCACGAAGTGTAGAGAATGTCTTGAATAAAGAGGGTCATTATAACGTTCCATCCATAGTAACATAGTAGAATCTCTACCTCCTTTGACTCCAAATCTCTTAACTGAAGTAAACGGGTTTCAGTGTGTAGACCTATTCGTAAACTTGAGTCCAGATAAACTTAGGTTTCAGGGACACGAATTGGTAGTACGGTATGACGAAGGGTTTCCTAGAGGGAGGGGGCTCAATTTATGTAGTCTAATTTACTTTGAGTTTCCATAACCCTATACGACTTGAAGACCCTCTTCGTAGAAATCCACTAAGTTCAAATTATATTAGTCGAACAATGATTGTATTACAGTCAATACAATAATTTTTGACGTCACTTTTTCTTTCTGTTACATATGCCAAAATGTAAATTACTCACTTGCACTGTAACGAGTCAACACAGACTGAGAAACGCTGGAGTACCTGGCATCGGATGGTCCGAGGAGGTAGGTACCCTAAAAGGTCCGTTCTCATGACCTCACCCGACGGTAAAGGAAGAGGTCCCCTAGAAGGGTTGGGACCCTAACTAGGACGTAACGTCTGTCTGCGAAATGGCAGACTCGGTACTCTACAGATGTGTTTACAGGATTAAGGAAACCGTTTTGACCCCCCAATTTTTCATAATGACCGAGGTACAAAGTACACCCGTTGAATTCTGAGTCTAATCATTGAGTAGGAACTAGTGTCTTAGTCGTTTATACCCACACACACCTCCCCCTGCCTACGATCCATCCTCCCCTCACACACCCCAAACCGATCTTAAGTTTAGATCAGAACTCCAAGGTGTCGAATATTGATATTGTGTCCTTGGCTTTGTAAGGCGACGAAATGGGTCATGTCAGGTCGTTCTCTCCCCACGGTGATTGTAAAAACGACTTTGTGATCGTCTAATAACGGTGTATCAGGGATTAAACTTACACAGTTTTCAGAGTTTGACCGGAGCGACAAGTCGTACTTGTCGTACAAATAAAATGACCCATGCTAAGACTACCACTCTCCCGTCGAGGTTTATCACGAAATTATTGGTCTCCCGAACACTTATGTATCCGAATCCCTTCTTGACCTCCCCTCTTTTACCTTCTCACTCCGGTCAAACTCGGAAAACTGGGTAAGTGTAGTCACTGATAAACCGTGATTGGACGATCACAAAACCGTTTTTACAATCTCCGTTGGGAGGGAACGACCTGACGTGACCCATTTCGTCACTTTACAAAGCCAGGGTTCAATATTTGACACCTCGGAGTCCTGATCTAAACTTAAGATCGGTTTGGGGTGTGGTGAGGGGAGGGCGGGTTGTGGGCAGGGGGAGGTGTGTGTGTGTAAACGGTAAAGACACTAATTCCTACTCAATGATTAGACTCAGAATTCAACGGGTGTACCTACCCTTATGGTCTGATGGACTGGACGGAGGACTCTTTAGACATACGTCCAGTTCTTCGTTGTCAATCTTGACCTGTACCTTTTTGTCTGACCAAGGTTTAGTCCTTTCCTCATACAGTTCCGACATATAACAGTGGGACGAATAAATTGAAGATACGTCTCATGTAGTACTCTTTGTGACCCGACCTATTTCGTGTTCGACCTTAGTTCTAACGACCCTCTTTATAGTTATTGGAGTCTATACGTCTACTGTGGTGGGAATACCGTCTTTCACTTCTCCTTGATTTTTGGGAGAACTACTTTCACTTTCCCCTCTCACTTTTACAACCGAATTTCGAGTTGTAAGTCTTTTGATTCTAGTACCGTAAACCAGAGTAGTGAAGTACCGTTTATCTATCCCTTTGTTACCTTTATCAATGTCTGAAATAAAAGAACCCGATGTTTTAGTGACGTCTACCACTGACGTCGGTACTTTAATTTTCTGCGAACGAGGAACCTTCTTTTCATTACTGGGTTGATCTGTCGTATAATTTTTCGTCTCTATAATGAAACGGTTGTTTCCAGGTAGATCAATTTCCATACTAAAAAGGTCATCAGTACATACCTACACTCTCAACCTGATTTCTTTCGACTCACGGTTTCTTGACTACGAAAACTTGACACCACGACCTCTTCTGAGAACTCTCAGGGAACCTGACGTTCCTCTAGGTTGGTCAGTTAGGATTTCCTTTAGTCAACTTATAAGTAACCTTTCTGACTACGACTTCGACTTTGAGGTTAGGAAACCGGTATACTACTCTTGACTAAGTAGACTTTTCTGGGACTACGACCCTTTCTGACTTACGTCCTCTTCTTCCCCTGCTGTCTCCTACTCTACCAACCTACCGTAGTGACTGAGTTACCTGTAATCAAACTCATTCGAGAGCCTCGACCACTACCTGTCCCTTCGGACCTCACGACGTCAGGTACCCCAGCGTTTCGCAGCCTGTGCTGACTCGCTGACTTGACTGACTTTTATTTGCATAAAAGAACACGTAATAATTTTAAAGTAAGAAGAACGAGTACACGTGCGCACGTACACGTGTACGTGTGTCCGTTCACATCAAAATTTCGTGCTGGATTAAAATTTTTAGATTATTTTGATCAAATAGATTTTAGTTTTCGAAAACCTCTTTAAACTATTCCTCTCTATCAGAATGAGGTACTGCTAGTGGAATCGTGAAAACTAAAGAATAAATTCTGTAAAGTTCCGTCACGATAGATATAGGAAAGTTTTTCTCTTTTACAGTATTATTTCTTGAGTCAAGTTGTAGTACCATCTTAAATCCGTTACACTGTATTACTTCATTTCGAAATCTCCATCGTACCGTTGACGAGGTGAAGTCGGAGGAGTTATTTAAAACACCCAAAAAACCCCCCGTCCCATGACCTCCCCTAATATCTTAAGGGAATTTTTCAGTACTTAACGAAAAAATGATACTGATCATGAACTAGTGAGAGAGGGTCTTAGCCCTAGGGTCTTATTAGAACCATTCAGTGAACTTACTACCGGTTAAGGATGTCAACTTGTGTGTGTGTTTGTGGTCAACTTTAGGTTTCTCGAAAACCAGGTGATTAGTAAAACATAAGAGTAGGTAATAGATAAATTTTGTAAGTCGTTTACTCGTCGTTTTTCAAATTAAAGGAGGAGAAGTAGTGATATTACTTCATTCCTCTTACGACGGATAAGACGGGCATAAGGTTGGGTTGGGGGAGTAAGACCAAAAACTTTCCTACATTTAATCGTGAACAGGGGCATTCTGAAGTTACCTTCTCTTAGATATACGTGTCCCATTCATTTATTATATATATACATTATTAGTGTCTGAGTCTGTCCTCATAATTGTCTATCCTTTTGATGTATCTCTGGCTCATGAAGGAGACTCATTAATCATCATGATAATCTTTATTTAAGATCGTTAAATACATATCATAAGACGATTTAAGACCCAAAGTCAGTTCTCCTGGTTTTTATCCGAGACTTATAAGATGGGTTAGAGAGTTTTTTAGTTACGTATTAAGATTTATTATTTATAGATGACAACTTTGATAAAAAACGATACCCTTTTAAAGTAGGGAGATTCTATCTAAAGTTTATTTGAATTGTAGTTTAGAAGAATCTACGATCGTCCCATGTCACTTTTCCTGTTTCTAAAAACTCGGACGTCTGGACCCTAGTTCAGAACAAAGAGAACGAAAGGAGTACTAATATGTGATCTAAAGAAAACTCGGAAGAAATTAAATACGTTCTCTATATAAGAAGAAACGGAATGTTCCGAGAATCTTGATTTCTTTTGTAAAATGTACTTTCGTGTACCATTTGACTATACTCTACGAAAATACATTATCCATCAAAATAATATTGTGATTTGTTTGTTTGTTTGTTTTTTGTGGGGTTTGTATTTTTGGATGTTTGTCTTTTCCTGAGATATAATAGAGACTAGTCTTGTCTATGTGGTTTTACCCGTGAGTTCCACGTCTGCGTCAAGTTAGACTCCTTCCCTCCCTGGGAAGGACCCCACCGTCACACACGTCCTCAATATTCGTCGAACCACTTACTTCAAGTTGAATCAGTTCTGAACTTAGGTTTGGAATGCTGAAGTGAAATTTTATTCGGTAAAAAATTCCTTCAAGATAAAAAATAAAGTTGTCTGACAATTTAAGAATTTTTAGAAATTTTAAGTTCATTCAATATGTCTTATTTTTTTTTCCGTACCGTCTATTTCACTCTAATTTTTCTGATAGTGATGGTAGTTTTCTGTCCTTCGTGTCCCAACCGTCTATACATTTATGTTTTAATAATTGTGACTGTTTTTCCCCATCTTTTGATGGGGAAAATATAAAGTATAACTTTCCCTTTAAAATATAACTTTCTGTTGTCTGTCGTTATACTTAGAATCTCTATTCTATCCGACCTCTTGAGACACCGTCTTTCTTTCTACGATTGTATTATTTTGTATGGTGTTTCGTGTTGTATGTTATAATTGCTTTCTTCAGCAAATTGACTTGTGTTTCAAATGCTAACCCTTCTGTCGTCGGCCATCTTTTCACTTCGATAAAGTTCCCTACAAATTTTCCAACGAAGATCACCACCGTTTTTCGTTTATGAGTTTTATAAATTCGCATTCGTGTAAAGGTTTTTCTCGGATAGTACCTACTGTAAATTTTGTGCCGGAGGTTTGTTGGTCGTCATTGAACATCTCCTGGGGTTCATACAGTTCACATTTTTATAGGGGTTCTCACCCGGCGACCGTAGCGCGTAGTTTGAAAGAGAGCGCCGGCGGGCGTCCTTGTTTCGCGGGTAGGAGGACTTTCACTCTCGCCGCGCTGGGGACGCGCGATCCGCTTTCGAGGGGGAGGGGTCGAACCCGCAGAGGGGTCTGGGGTGACTGAGAGGGGAGGGCGGTCCAGGCGTCGGCGTTCAAGTCGTGGGCCGAGGAGGTCCCAGGGCGTCAGGATCGACTCATAACGTCCGGTGGCGGGGGTAGCGCCTCGAAGTAAGTAACTGGGCCCGTCCGCCTCCCCTTCCGCCCGCTCTGGGTCTGGCCCCTTCCACACACGCCCCGAACTCCGCCCCGGAGCCCCGTCCATGAATGAGACACACAGGCAATTGCTCTAGTACTGACGTCTCCACTCCCTCCGCCGTTATCGTGGAGCCTCGCGGGACCCACACCTCGGTTCACCTCTCTTACTTCGGCCCTTCGTCGGGTCCGTTCTCGGCGGTGCAGAAGGCCTTTGTGCGTCGGAGGGGGTGGGATCCAAGTTTGGGCGAAGGATAACCGATGTGGACGAGGGTTGTAGTTGGTTATTAGAGACCAGAACAAGTCACTGCGTTTACCACTGGTGTGGGGAACTGGTTATTCTCTTCCCATCATGGACGTTAACCAACTTTCCTGGGTGGGCCTTCCCACTTACGGGGGCCGACCTCTCTTTCCTTTCGGACCACCGCCCTTCAAAAATAACCTCACGCCGACTTTCCCATTCATCATCTGTCTCCCCCAGAACCCCAGCCTCTAGCTCCTCCCCCTTACAAAAAGAATTGAAGTGGGCCCTCTCCAAGACCCCATTGGGGATCAATGGAGAAACTTTCTCGATTGTAAGGAAAAGGACCGGATTCCCCTTCCGGCCAAGTGAAGGAAGGTGGTTACGCAACCACTCCCTCTTCGTCCCCGGGAGCGGGGAGATTACCTTGAGAGACAATAGCGGGTCAAGATCACCTTGAGCCCGGAAATCCCCGTGCAAGGTGACGCCAGCCAGAGAAATAGTAGTCGAAAAAGGTCCGTCCTCTGAGCCAGTGGTTTCGGAAAATAAACGTTGGTGACAAATAACCCTTTTCGGTCTCCCCTGCGGATTCGCACTGCCTCCCAAAATAATTTAACGACAACGTAGATTTGGCTCCACCGCCTCTCTCCCCACACACACACACACACACACACACACACTAAATCGGAGACCATGAACCACAGTTCAGGGTCCCCCACACACACACACACACACACACTAAATCGGAGACCATGAACCACAGTTCAGGGTCCCACACACACACACACACACACACACACACACACACACACACACAGACACACTAAATCGGAGACCATGAACCACAGTTCAGGGACTACGGCCCTTTCTAACTCCCGTCATCTTTTCCCGAAGTCTCCTACTCTACTGACCTGCCGTAGTGGTCACTTGAACCCGTTTGAGACCCTCTACCACTCCCTGTTCCTCCGGACCGCACGACGTCAGGTATCGTAACGTTTCTCAGTCTATACTGACCCACTGACTTGTTGTCGTTGTGAACTACAGTCCGTACGTACTGACTGTACTCTGGAACATTTCATAAAGGACTCCTACGAGGGTTTTCAAGTCTATCTCGTCTTCATTTTTGTTACTTAGTCCCTTCACCATTAATCATTTTCAAGTAACACATAGGTGGTTTTTCTGTCAAACGGCTGGTTCTCTAGAGTTTAACTTTGTACCTTAATCCGAGTCCCGATATATTTCGTCCAACAAATCATTCTCCCGTAACTGACAAATAAGAAGTGTGACTAACCAACATAATTGTAAAAGAATTTTCTATGCCTTAACCTATCACCAATGGAGTATCGTTTGAACCCTTTGTCACCCTCAAAACGAAGACTAAAGGTCTCCGTCTTTCCGCTTCACGGGGTCCAGTTCAATCAGAAAGTTTTATTCGATTTAATTCAAAACCAACATACCGATACAACCAAAACAGACGGGTCCCTTAAAAGTTCCGACTAGAGGGAAACAAAACCTAAAATTTGTCACAAATCCATATGAAGACTGTCTGGACGATATGTATCGAGTAATTAAAAACTTGTAAAAAATGTAAGTCGATCGAAAACGATAATTTAGTGTAGTAGACCCCTTCCTCAAATATTCGTCAAAAATTTTTTACCATGTTAGTTTCCTCAACAAATTTTATCACCCCCCTTTACCAACATCTCAACATCTAATGTAAGAAAGTATTCTCATCTCTTTCGAAGACGAAAGTTAGAGTCGTTTGGACACACGGACCTACGATTCAGGGAAGTCAGCACAGGTTGAGAAACACTGGATACCTGGTATCGGGTAGTCCGAGGAGACACGGTACCCCTAAGACGTCCGTTCTCATGACCTCACCCAACGGTACGGGAGGAGGACCCCTAGAAGGGCTGGGTCCCTAACTTAGACACAGAGAATGTAGAGAACATGACCGTGATCATGGTGGGACTCGGAAGTGATATACGTTCCGTAAAATGATCCAATACACCTATGTCTCCACTTCTCTGAGTTAGAGATGGGACGACCTCTTAGAATGTTAGGTCCACTTCCTTCCTCTTCCACTTCAGCGAGTCAGCACAGGCTGAGAAACCCTGGGACACCTGACATCGGATGGTCCGAAGAGGTAGGTACCCTAAAAGGTCCGTTCTTATGACCTCACCCAATGGTAAAGGAAGAGGTCCCGTAGAAGGGCTGGGTCCCTAGTTTGGGCCCAGAGGGCGTAACCTCCGTCTGCGAAATTGGAGACTCGGTGGTCCCTTCGGGATATCAGGTCTCTTCCTCTTAATATAAAGGTACTTTACTACTTCCGTACAAGTATATCTATTTCTTAATCTTCAGGAACCAAATGAGAAGATGAATTTATAGAAAATCCCAACACTGAGAAAGTTCGAAGAATCGTTCAGTGTCTTCTGGGATGGATAAAAAGGTCGGATCACCACCGAAGTCTTAAGATGTACTCCGTCCCGTATCCCACTCGTTAAACTCATTCCCGTCCCACTACGACTTCGATGGAAGTCTCTTGTAACTGAATCAAAGTCTTTTACGACCAACAGGTAAAGTCTCAACCTTTTCCACAAGAACCTCTAATACCTATTCGATTTATTTCAAGGATGGGAGGTCTGAGTGGAGGAAAGTGAACGAACACACATGAGAATTCAAAATTGGTAAGTCTTTATAAAGAATTATGTTTGGTCCAAAAAGGGGTAAAGACTTGAGAAACACAAGAGAGGTGGACTTTAGAGTAGGAAGGTACCTTATGGTTAAGGAGAATTTTAACTCGGAGTTAACATTGGGACATCTCGTTTATAAGTCATTTTACAATTTACTTATTAAGCTCATCAAACAATTACCCAAAACGAAGTAGACCCTATAAACTTAGATAGGTTGAACGATAAACATTTTGTCAAAGGTGGTAGGGTTAACATGTCTATCCCTTTCACCGACTATCCTTGTCTAACAAAATTCAAACGATTTGAGTGTGTCATTACATTACCATTTCGACAAATTGGAGATGTGAAACGAGAAAAAAACGTTGAAGTAATTCATAAACGACCCACAAACAATTTACAAAAACCACAGTACGAACAACAATATAAACACACTGAAACCAATGAAGAGACCTTAGATCTCTTAAGAGGTATTTTTCATCTCACCCTTCTTGGTACATCATAACAACTTTCCAATGACGTCATACATTAAATGAAAGATTGTAAAAAACACGAGTCATTACTGTCTAATAGTAACTCGCAATAGTTGTCATGAGAAAATTTTTTTTTACAACGAGACTAAAAAGAAAGTGAAAATCCCTCTTTAAACCGAAAGGTCAAGCTGAAATCTTACCGTAGGTAAAGTCCAATCACCTCTAATAAGGTAAAACACCAAGTAAGGCAAGACAAAGATTGACGCACAAAAGAGACAGGGAAGGGAAGTCAAAATGACACTCAGAATTTGGTGAAAATTTTTTTCAAAATCATCCTTATTTATTTTTATTTAAATCTTCTATAAACAGAATTATTAAGACTAATATCTAAAAAAAGGTCCAAAGAAAAATAACAACATTTTGTACAAATCTGAACGGTAAAATCGAGGAAAATTCGTCTGCTAGTTCTCGCCACGTGCGTGCCGTAGTGCACGCAACAGGTAGAGGTCTTGAAAAGTAGTGAGGGGTGACTACGGCTCTCGTGGTACATCTACATAACAAAAGTTGTTTAAAAAAGTGTAAAAAATGTATTATAAACCATTACACTAAGAATTTTTGTGTTCCATCTATTTCTTATATCTGTATGACATTATGTTTAAAATACAAGAGTTATAAGACAAAAATTATGACGAGACATAAAACAACAAAATATCACCCTAATTTCTTAATTGTGAAACTCACAACCAAAACTTGAAAATCCGACAGAAATAAAAAGTTTTCATTTTTTTCAACGTAACTTGTAGAAACTTAGTTTTCCAAACACACGAAGAAACTAATAAAGGAATTCTATTCAAGGAGTCACCATAGTAAATTTTATAAAAATAAAATAAAAAAAAAATTACAAAAGAAAGTTGATATAATATAGTGAAAAAATTTAATTTAAAATAAAAATGAAATAAAATGAATTGTTATGACATAACCAAAACGGTATGTGACTGTGCTTAGGTGGTGCCCACATGTACTCAAGGGTTTATACTTGGGGGAGAGGGTGGAGGGAGGGGTATTGTAGAGAGACCCAGTAGGGGTACGTGGTCGGGGTTCGTAGGACATAGGACGTAGCTTGTGTCTGACCGTTAAGCAAAGAATGTACTATCATATGTACAAAGTTACGGTAAGAGGGTTCAGTAGGGTGGGAGAGGGAGAGAGAGTCTCAGGTTTTCTTTTTGTCACCAATCTACGGTACTTCATCGACCGTTACGGAATTAGCATACGCACAACAGTCCGGGCTCTCGGAGAAGGTAGGAACAGTTCCCCTCACGATTGGAAGAGAGGAAAGTATGTTGTGATTTTATAAAAATTTTATATTTTCTTTCTGTAGACAAAATGGAAAAGGTCCGTCGAAGAGAACCATAAAACTACATAAAGGAGCGTAACAAACAAAAATATTTGAACTGGTCTAAGAAAACACGAATAATCACTTCAAAACGACAAATAAGTCAATTCTCCACCTACCATCCTCCCTCCTTGAATAAGTAAGATACCAATAAAAGGACAAGAAACATCCTATATCACTTATACTGGAATCGTGACTATGACCTCATTGTTCAGATCCAAGAATTGTTTGAAAGATCCTTACCAAAAGAATTCATACCTTAGGAGGAGAGGTGTGGGGTTTTGAAATGTTAAATAAATTTATATTTACACTTTTTTTATCACTGTATCTAAAACAGAAGTAGAGAGTGTCGAATTACTAAGTATGGTTATCGGATTCCGAATTATTATTTACCATTGTTAAATTCAATATAATTTACGATTGGGTCCATAATTAGTGATTCTCTGTTTTCACACCCAAAGTATCTAAAATGATTTGGAATGACATCTACCACTGAAGCCGGTACTTTAATTTTCTGTGAATGAGGAACCTTCCTTTCAATACTGGTTGGATCTATCGTATAATTTTTCGTCGCTGTAATGAAACGGTTGTTTCCAGGTAGATCAGTTCCGATACCAAAAAGGTCATCAGTACATACCTACATTCTCAACCTGATATTCCTTTCGACTCACGGTTTCTTAACTACGAAAACTTGACACCACAACCTCTTCTGAGAACTCTCAGGGAACCTGACGGCCCTCTAGGTTGGTCAGGAAGGATTTCCTCTAGTCAAGTAACCTTCCTAACTACAACTTCGACTTTGAGGTTATGAAACCGGTGAACTACGTTTCTTGACTGAGTAAACTTTTCTGGGACTAAGAACCTTTCTAACTCCCGTCCTCCTCTTCCCCTACTGTCCCATACTCTACCAACCTACCGTAGTGGCTGAGTTACCTGTACTCAAACCCATTTGAGACCCTCAACCACTACCTGTCCCTCCGGACTACACGACGTCAGGTACCCCAGCGTTTTTCAGCCTGTGCTGACTCGCTGACTTGACTTGACTTGACTTGGTTTGGTTCGGAATGGAGTCAACTTTGTCAATAAAAACCTAGTGTAGTCACTCAATAAGATAAATCATTCTGAAATGAGAAAGAGTCATCCTTTACTATAAAATTTTCAACAAATGAATAAATAAATACCGACGTGACCCAGAAGCAACGACGTGTTCCCGAAAGAGGTCAACACCGGTCGTCCCCGACGAGAAGTAACACCATACGCCAGAAGAGTAACACCACCGAAGAGAACAGCACCGAGGGTCCGGGACCTCGCGCCCGAGTCATCAACACCGTGTACTCGAGTGAATGGGACTCCGCACACCCCAAAAGGGTCTGGTCCCTAGTTTGGACACACGGGACGTAACCGTCCGTCTGAGAGTTGAACAACACCTACTGGTCCCTTCAGGGACCCTATACTAAAATTTTATTGACTTATTACGGTATCTAGTTAAAATAAATTCTTCTCTACTAATGAAATTTAGTAACGAAAATGTTATAAAGTGGGGAAAGTTTATTGAGTGGAGAAGATAACAAGATGGGCGAACAGCTGGACATAAACTTTACGGAGACCTTAACGGAAGTCTATCAAACAACTCAACCTAAACCACCAAGGGACCACCATTTAGTGAAGGGAAAGTGACACCGGAAGTCATACCCTCTAGCACTCTTTGACAGGACGAAGACTTCTTACTATGGAGGGAACAGAGTCGACATTCGAATCCTCGTCCTAGGGACGAGTTATGGTACACTTTATATCATTATTCGGGAGAAGTACTACTTACTAACTTTAGGAAGGGAAAAGTTAGAGTAGAGAGTAGTATGTCCAGTGCACAACAGGTTCGACCGTAATCTCTACCAATATCAAAACTTGTTTTTATAATTTTCTGGGACTAAACAATGTTGATCGAGCTGACAGAATATAAGACTCAGTTAGTCCTGAAACAGGTCCCATGTTTCAGTCACTATAACTGAAACATCGTGTCCAACTGTAATAGAGACAATCCACCCTAAGTCACTTTCTTCGTCTTCGTGACACTCACTATTCTCCCTAACTGACATCCTTAAGAACCGCCCTTAAACCCTTCACAAATCCGAGAAAGAAACACAGACAACTACCCGGACCGTAGTCACCACGGTCATCTATCCTTCTCTTCTACGAAGACGATACCCCTAACGGGTTTGTCTTACGAGGGACACTTCTACTTAGAGTGGTCTTGGACCTGGTCAGAGACCAACAGAGTTTCGGAGGTCAAATCCACTCCGTCGTGGACAGTTTAACGATCGCAGGAAGGGACAACTCAGCGTGTACTAGACCGATTCACAAGTCTCTTCGGGTTCCTCCTCTTGGTCGTCCTAGGTCTCCTTGACGTCCGTGGACACAAAGGGGTTCCCATACATCGTCGTCGATCTCAGTACCCGGGTCGACGACAGGGTACGACCTCTCCAGTGGTCTGGACTGGAACGTGACGGGAAGAATTTATACCTTTTATATCGATGACGAAGTGAAGTGGAAGATTTCGAGACCGAAGGGTTCAACTGTATCGAGACAGAACAGGTTCGTTTACATATGTCTGGGAGAGGGGCCTTCTCCTGTCCCTAAGAGAAATAAGTAGAAACCTACTACGAGTAAGGAAAAGAACGAGTTAGTGTAGGAGGCACTATTAGAAGATTGAATTTAGGACTCTATGTTTCAATCATTGATAATTGTGGAAAATAAAATCCTAAATCCCCTTACCCTCGGTCTTCCAGTCAGATAGGTAGGTAAGTAGTTGATTGATTGGTGGTTGTTCTCTTTAGGTTTGAACAGAAGATGTCCTTACAGTCTTATCTCCTCTTTGCGAATTATCGATAAGGTCAAGAACCCAGAGTGGACTAGTACACGAATATCGACAATAAAATATTGACGGAAAAGTTGAAAGACATAGGGAAACAAGAGTCGTTTGTCGAGTGAACCAGTACCCCGGAACGGACCACCCTAAACGGAATCGTCAAACGAACATTACCCAAAAACACTAAAAGGTATTTAAGATTCGTCCCCTACACCCTTATGGTTTTCTATTGGGATCTCGTCCCCAGGGGCTGGAGACCCTAGATTATGGACTACTAGACTCCACCTCGACTACATTATTATTGTCTTTATTACACGTGTTATTTACATTATGTGAACTTAGTAGGACTTTGGTATGGGAGGAGGTGGGGTGGGACCAAGAACCTTTTTGACAGAAGGTACTTTGGCCAGCGACCATGGTTTTTCCAACCCCTGGTGACGGGACCTCCTAGGGGGTGTAAGGTCTGTGTAACGAGGAGTGGAGACGTCACAGTATCGTCAGGTCAAAGGAAATTATCAGTCCTAGTAAAAGGGGTCGGTCAGGTCATTGGGGAAAGAAACGGAAAACCAAAGGACCGGTACTCCTTGGGTTTGACCGGTTCACCATTACTTGAAGGTTAATTTACCTTGGTAACGAAAAGGGGGACCATCTTCGTCAAGATTGACCGGTTGGAGATCTGATCGTCTTAGGTTTCAAAGTCCCTACCCTTCGTTTGTAAAGTGATCACCTAGTGATCCCCTATTATCCTCGGTACAAAGGTCGGGACAAAGGGTCCGGGCACTCAGGACCGACACACTCCTTGTCGTGATAAGTGACAAAACCATCATTCGTGAGAAATATGACGGAAGGGCCTCTTCCGTTACCGTGGGGTGAGGTCATGAGAACGGACCTTTTGGGGTACCTGTCACCTCGGACCACCCGACGTCAGGTACCCCAGCGATTCTCAGCCTGTGCTGACTCTCTGAAGTGAAAGTGAAAAGTGAAAGGACGTAACCTCTTCCTTTACCATTGGGTGAGGTCACAAGAACGGACCTCTTAGGGTCCCTGACCGCTCGGACCACCCGACGGCAGATACCCCAGCGTGTCTTAGCCTGTACTGACTTCGCTGTTCTTCTTCTATGACGGAAGGTGAACCAGGAAGGATGGTATTATCAGGAATGAGAATCCAGTCCTTTGGTCGGTCAACGACTTACATACGTACGATTCAACGGAGTCAGTANCTCGGACCACCCGACGGCAGATACCCCAGCGTGTCTCAGCCTGTACTGACTTCGCTGTTCTTCTTCTATGACGGAAGGTGAACCAGGAAGGATGGTATTATCAGGAATGAGAATCCAGTCCTTTGGTCGGTCAACGACTTACATACGTACGATTCAACGGAGTCAGTAGAGACTGAGAAACGCTGGGATACCTGACATCGGACGGTCCGAGTAGTCAGGGACCCTAAGAGGTCCGTCCTCATGACTTAACCCAAAGGTACGGGAGGGTTCCGTAGAAGTGGTGGGTCCCTACGGTCCAAGGTGTTCAGAAGACACAGAGGACGTGACCGTCCGTGCAAGAAATGGTGATCGCGGTGGACCCCCATATACAAGATTAATGTGGACGACCTCAACCCCGCCATTGGTGTCTTATCTGGAGGATCGGGAAACACACTACGTGGACTCGTCTTGCCGTAACTAGTACACAAAACGAGTTCAAGTCAGGTATGAGATTGACCACCCAGTGGTACCGTAATATCAAGAGGTCCTTAACAGTCTAATGTCAACGACAGGTCCTTGAGGACTCTTCAATAAAAGGGAAAAGGCCATGTGTTAATGGAACTAATTCAAAGAGACCTCTTCCTATCACCTTTCTAAATGACGTACTTCAAAATCGACATATACTCCCAGGAAAAAGTTTCCCGGGGTTGGAGATGAAATGTATTCCTCGAAACCTAGATATTTAACCGAGTAAAGACCCTTGACCAACTTCCTGATACTAAGAAAACACCATTAAGTTTAGTCTGTACACAAGTGGTCTTAGTCCGGAAACATGAGACGGACATGTCTAGTGTATTAGATAAAGACAAAGTCTGAAGTACTAGTGGATCGGTCACGGTTTCTGAAAAGATTCACAATGAAGACGAATAACGGGAAACCCAAAGAGGCCACCAAGTCTACCATTTCTTAGACGGACGTCATGTCCTCTGGACCTAAGGGAGAGACTTAACCCTCCTAAGAAACCTCTTCACTTACCGTTGGGTGAGGTTATAAGAACGGACCCTTTAGGGTACCTGTCTCCTCGGACCGTCCGAGGTACCCCAGTGTTTCTTAACCTTTGCTGACTCGCTGATTGTGAAAGTGAAAGACAACGGGTAAAACTGTTGGTGTAGACGGAAAGGAAACCAGTACTTAACTTAACGACTGTTAATCGGGGACACAGAATCTTTAGTAGTAAGAGTAACTAAGTCCATCAGATCAACTTTCCGTCATGAAGGGTACCAGTAAGGACCGAATGTCTCTTGTCGGTTGGGTCTGGAGAAGTCCCCAAGTAAGGGGAGTACTTCCGTAAAGAATGTCCGAACCTTTTTCCTCCCAGAGGACCTAGGAGGACCCCCTAGCGTCCTCTCACCTACTAGTTGGTGAGATCGTAAGGGTAGAGGGATTCGGAGCTCAAGGAGAGGAAATCACATATGGGTCTTTCAAGATCGGAAAGGTAAAGTAACCGTGGATGGGGACACAGTAAGGTAGGACTTGAAAGACTATAAGTAGAAACCCCAACCGATTCATTTCTTAATCTCGGTGAGGACCGGTGATATAAATCACATGATTCAGGTCTTGAAGAATAACTTAGGTGTGGCTATTTAAACCGAAGTAAGTGATGACACATAACAACCCGAAGGGACCACCGAGTCTGACACTTCTCAGACGGACGTCACGTCCACTGGGTCGAAGTTAAGGACCCAACCCCCTCTAGGGGACCTCTTCCCTTACTGTTGGATGAGGTCATAAGAACGGACCTCTTACCTCTCCTCGGACCGTCCGACGTACGTCAGGTACCCCACTGTCAGTCAGTCAGTACTGGCTCGTGTCGTTCTCCTTGACTGAAAACAGGGGGACAGCCGGTTCCACTCGTCGTGTAGTCGGTGTCCACTCGACGTCGTCGCGGACTGGAATACAGCTGACATTTGGACCGACGGGAAAGTAAGGGTGGAAGGTTTAGAGTCTGTCTGCAGTGACCACCGGTCGGGATTTGGACCTAGTGTGTTTGTCAACTATGTTATGTTTTTGTCATCTCGTAGGATAAAATTTAGTATTGATATGTTAAAATAGAGTACCCTTCTGTAATTTTGACCTGTGAACTAATTTCGTCCGTCTACAAAATCTTTCGTCGTTCCTACAGACATTTTAAAAGATCGAAGGTGACTACATTTTCCTTTGGAGTAAAACTGAAATTATGAACCTAACAAATCATAGTATACAATTCTGAAGAAGTATTTAACAATGCGACGGGAACATTACGGTTAAAATCATCGTGTGAACTAAAGAGAAGAATGACGATGCAGTAGAACAAATATTAGTGGTCGAGGAATGGTACAGTGTCATACTTGGGTTTATGTTTACGAAAACATTTTACTATCGATTCATCAATCCCCTAATGAAAATCTATTGAAGGAGAACGTAATTTCAGATCAGTAAAATGACTTCACTAAATCTTCTAACAATCTGGTGACCGGAGGTTGTACTAAAAACAACAACAAATCAGCGAGTCAATACAGACTGGGAAAACACTGACGTACCTGACATCGGGTGGCCCGAGGAGATAGGTCCGTTCTTATGATCTCACCAAACGACAAAGAAAAAGGTCCCCTAGACGGGTTGGGTCCCTAACTTGGGTGTAGAGAACGTAACCGTCCACCTAAGAAATGACGACTCGGTGGTCCCTTCGTGTGACACCATTTTAATTATTAACAATAAATAATTTACAAATTGACACATGGTCCATGACACAATTCTTGAAAGTTTTAAGACAGAGTAAATTAAAAAATATCGTTATACACTTTCGATCCATAATGGGGTGAAATGTCTATCCCTAAAACTCCGAGTCAATTCATATTCCATGAATCGGACTCTAGCGAATCGGTCACTCTCCTTTTGGATTCTATATGGAGGACAGACCCACCGAGGTTTTGTACGTGAATTGGTGAGAAGATCTGATGATTCAAATATGTCAACTATCACTCCTTATGGTTCTTTTAGTTAGTATTCCTTTGGATTTTAACACTAATTAAGACCAGTAACATAGAAAAAAGAAGGGAACATCGAGACTCACTCCTTGACCTAAGATATTGCTCACTCGATGTACGTCATCTGTAAGTTTAGGTCCTTGAAGACCTTTCCGTCGTCCTCGAGTAAGTCTTTTTTTTGCACGATTGCTTCTCTTATTTCGACACAAATCTCCTAAGACTTCGACCCCTCTCGTCACTTACACTAAGAAGTGGACGGAGAACCTTATTTCTTCCAACCGAGAGAAAAAAAAAAGAAACGATCAAAACACAGGAGAGCAAAGAAACTTGACCTTAACTTAGTAACACAGACCCAGTCACGAAAAGTTATCAAATCTTCACTTTGACTGGTGAGGAATTCACCGTTCCCTTGATCATCCGTCTGGTAGGAAATGGGTGCAGGAAAATTTTACTTTCGGAAATAATAAGTCTGGTTTATACAAAGACTGTATAACGTTTGTATAAACGAACCTCTTTCTATAAATAAAATTGAGTCAAAAGAGTCAACATTACTCTTCTTTAATTTGTTCTTTTTTAAGTTTGAGGAGTAGTTTCAGATCAAGTAAGAGGACGGGATCACTTGTTTAGAAGGAACTGACTCCTAGAACGGTTTGTAGAACAAATAGTAATTAAATCTCATGACATTGAGAACTGTCTTAACGTCACGAAAGACCCGAAACAACACGCCACAACAGGTGAAAAATTTGTACTACAACTGTGGTTTTTCATTATATTAACAATCGAAACCAAGTACATAAACACCAAAGACTATGACACTTAAGGGACTGGTTGTAAGTCTGATAAATAGTTTATAGACTGGTTCGTGGAAAGAGGAGACATCAAATAAAGAGTGACCGTTTACAACAGCAAAATAAGACTACATGAAAAAGACTACTATATAGTAATTTAAACGAAAACGGATCGAAGCACTCAATTTGACTAGACTTTTAATACTATTTTTAATTTAATAGGTGTCATAACTTTCAGAATATATATAACTAGACTAAGAAGAGATAATATCTTCTTCGGTAAGTGTAAACACAGAGTAAATATAAGGATGTATCAAGATGAATTGAACAAAAAGAGAAAGATCTAAAAGGTACCAGACCATTTCAATTTCTACAAGATGTTTTACAGAAATTTGACGTCTTCAAGTCCGGTGAAGTCGAGCTTTGATAATTGCAGTGTTACAGACCTTTCCTCCATAAAGAGCAATACGGATGTCCTCCCCCTTTCTCAAATACGATGGTCAATGGTCGTAACACAAGTCTACCACCCATAATTATTTGTAATTAAGATTCCACTTCTTTGTAGTAAAGATGCTTATATAAAAATTCAGAATTTTTTTATAAAGATTGGCACATAAACGGTTTTAGTTCACGTAAAATACAAACAGAGAGGTGATTATCTGTAAATTACCTCCTCCTTGACCGTTGGGTGAGGTCTAAGAACGGACCTTTTAAGGTATCTGTCTCCTCGGACCTCCCGATGTCAGGTACCCCAACATGTGTCAACATCTGTTGACTCGCGTACACACTTATCTATAAATTCAGTGAATCTCTCCGACACAATTTCCGACTCTCATCAAGTAAGAAAATAGACTAAGGACTTTGTAGGAACTTTCGTACAACATCCTCTTTTTCGGGATCCTTCCCTTAGTAATCCGAACCTCAGCTCGGGGTCCAGAAACACCTCACAGTCGACACCAGAATCTAGGACTTCTATGACCTCAGTCGTTTACATACACCAGGAACGAAAAATCTCCTGAGTGTCACAGACCGCCACGAAAGAGCGTGAAATTACACGTATTGTTGGTCGACCACTAGACTTGTTGTCCGTCCAAGACTAAATGATACTCTGGGTCTAGAACGTAAAGATTATCCGAGAGTCCACTGTGACTACGACGACAAACTCCTGGTGATTCCCATGTCTCCTTGATTTCTCGAAGAATTACTTTCACTTTCTCCTCTCATTTTTTCAACGGAATTTCGAGTTGTAAGTCTTTTCATTCTAGTACCGTAGACCAGGGTAGTGAAGTACCGTTTATCTACCCCTTTGTCACCTTTGTCACAGTCTGAAATATAAAAACCCGAGGTTTTAGTGACGTCTACCACTGACGTCGGTACTTTAATTTTCTGCGAATGAGGAACCTTCCTTTCAATACTGGTTGGATCTATCGTATAATTTTCCGTTTCTGTAATGAAACGGTTGTTTCCAGGTAGATCAGTTCCGACACCGAAAAGGTCACCAGTACATACCTACACTCTCAACCTGACACCTCTTTAGACTCGCGACTTCTTAAACTACGAAAACTTGACACCACAACCTCTTCTGAGAACTCTCAGGGAACCTGACGTTCCTCTAGGTTGGTCAGGTAGGATTTCCTCTAGACAGGACCCACAAGTAACCTTCCTGACCACGATTTCGACTTTGAGGTCATGAAACCGGTGGAGTACGTTTCTCAACTGAGTACCCTTTTCTGGGGCTACGACCCTCCCTAAACCCCCGTCCTCCTCTTTCCCTGCTGTCTCCTACTCTACCGACCTACTGTAGTGGCTGAGCTACTTGTACTCAAATTCACTTGAGGCCCTCAACCACTACCTGTCCCTGCGGACCGTACGACGCTAAGTACCCCAACGTTTCTCAGTCTGTGCTAACTCGCTGACTTGACTTGACTTGACTTCAGTCACGTTTCTAGACCAGATCCCCAGAATCCCTTCCGACAGGACTCCTTCACGATAAAAAATAAAATAGAATAAGAAAAGTAACTTTATATCAACTAAATGTTACACAATTAAAGTCCACATGTCGTTTCACTAACTCATTATGTATATATACATACATATAAGAAAAAGTCTAATAAAAGGGAATTCCAATAAAATTTTATAACTCATATCAAAGGACACGATATGTCATCCAGGAACAACCAATAGACAAAATATCTATCATGACACATAGAAAATTAGGATTTGAGGATTAAATAGAGAGGGGATGGGAAAGAGGAAACCATTGGAATTCGAACAAAAGATACAGACACTCAGATAAAGGCAAAACATTTATTCAAGTAAACATAGTAAAAAAAAATTTCAGAGGTATATTGACTGTAAACAGAAACCGAATCGAATAAAGTGAATCAGACTACAACGACGGTTACCGTAATAAAATAAGGAAAAAAATACCGACTCATTATAAGATGACACATATATACACACACACACACACACACACACATACCTTCATCATAAACTCGACTTTCGATTTCCTATTCATCCGTGTCTTTCCTGTCTCCTCCTTCCCTCTTACAAGTACGTCCCCTCGTCCTAAACACTCTCCTGTCACTATTTCGACCGAATGTTGAGTCGTAAGTTTTTTGATTCTAGTACCGTAGACCAGGGTAGTGAAGTACCGTTTATCTTCCCCTTTTTCCTTCGTCACTGTCTAAAAGAGAAGAACCCGAGGTTTTAGTGACGTCTACCAGTAACGTCGGTACTTCAATCTTCTATGAACGAAGAACCTTCCTTTCGATACTTTTTGGATCCGTCACATAATTTTTCGTTTCTGTAAGGATACGACTGGTTATAGACATATAAGTTTCGATACCAGAAAGTAGACTGTCATCAGCACACGTCTACACTCTCAACCTGGTATTTCTTCCGACTCACGATTTCTTAACTACGAAAGCTTAACACCATGACCTCTTCTGAAAACTCTCAGGGAACCTGACGTCCCTCTAGTTTAGGATTTCCTTTAGTTGGGGTCTATAAGTGACCTTCCTGACTACGACCTCGACTTTGAGATCAAAGTCGACTACACTTGTCGATTATACTAGACCGGTGGACTACACTTGTCGGCTGAGTAACCTTTGCTGGGACTACGACCCTTTCTAACTTCCGTTTTCCATTTCTCTCACCGTCTCCTACTCTATCAACCTATCATAGTAACTGAGTTACCTGTCCTTGAACCGGTTTGAAACCCTCTATCACTCCCTGTCCCTTCGGACCACACAACGTCAGGTACTTGTCGTGAGGACCATACAGAAGTTTCTCAGTCTGTACTGCATTACTGACTTGTCGTTGTTGCATTTCACTCTTTGACCATATAAGTCATTGGACCGTCCCTCTCTCACCGTTCTGGACGACTTTCTCAGAAATTTCTATAAAATTTTTGACAAGGAAGATACTTACCTTTCGATACTTCCCAGAATTTGTCCACTCTTTGAACAGCCTTCCTATGAAGGTCGTCTACCTCCTTAAGGTCTTTATAAATCTTCTATTCAACCCATCCTAAATCACGAGTAACCTATGTCCCGATCCTCTTCTCTATCAGGTCAACAGGTCTAAAGTCCGGGTCTGTCTACCCCATTTCAATAAACGACTTTATCCCATGTAACCTCTTTCTTGAATAAACCTTTATCTCTCTCCCTTCCACTACTTAAATTAAACCCCAGACAACTTAATTACTACGGACGTTCTGTACGTCCATCTTAACAGGAGGCTCAAACTCACCTTTCCAACCCAGACTCTCTAGACTCCAACGACTCAGACTCCGAGAATCACACCTCTACCGATAACATCACTTAACATAGTAGGTCTCGTCACACTCTCTTCTCCCGGGTCTTGTCTGTGGTCTTGTGGTTCTCAAATCCCCATTTGTCTCTTACACCCGGACGTCTCTTCCGACTCTATCTCATCGTCTCACCTCCTCCTGTCAGACCTCTGACCACAATAATCTTCGGGTCTCTTCCCTCTTGAAGTTCATCCCTCACCAATTATCACTATTGACAACCGTGTTCCAGTTTATTTTATTTCTGTACCTTCAAGGTCACCTAAATCATTGTGCCCTGAGTAGATATTGGAACCGATCTCGTCGAAGTCGTTTTACCTACCCACCTTTGGTTTATCGTTAACAAACCCTCACTCATCCTCACTCCTTCTCCTCGGTCACTTTCTCTGTGAGATCCCTCTCTTAACGATACTTCCCTTTTTCGGTTCCCCGGGACTTAGTCCACAGGTAATGAAGAAATTCAAAGTCTCTCTGAACTGACATAAACTAGTTCAGAGATATAAACTTCTCGACTACGAAAACTTGACACTACAACCTCTTCTGAGAACGCTCAGGGTGTCTGACGTTCCTCAAGTTTGGTTAGTTAGGACTTCCTTTAGTCAGGACTTATAAGTAATCTTCCTGACTACGACTTCGAGTGGACTACCCTTCTCGACTGAGTAAACTTTTCTGGGGCTACGACCCTTTATAACTTCCACCCTCCTCTTCCCCTACTGTCTTCTACTCTACCACCCTACCGTAGTGGCTGAGTTATCTGTACTTAAACTCGTTCGAGACCTTCAACCATTACCCGTTCCTTCGGACCGCACGACGTCAGGTACCCCAGCGTTTCTCAGACCGTATAGACTTGACTGATATAAATTTATGTTACTCTTCCATGGTCATTTCTCCCTCTTTCACTCTTATGTCGTCTCTCCTGATCAACTCTCCCACTCTAGGTACTATTACAGAATTAGACTTATATAAAAACTTTGACCAGACGAGAGACAGGGTCCAACAAAATTCCTTGTTTAATACCTTTAGATTCTGGTGTTCTAAAATCGTTAGATTTATCGAGAGAATCGACACTTGTTAAAGTCAAGAGTGTCTTTCCCCTAAATAATGGTCTTGAACTTAGTCAGTTATTTGCGAATTGACTAAAGACGAGTCTGACTTAATTAGAACACGTCATTCACCTGCCTATGAGTACATTGACAGTAAGACCTACTATGTTCCACGACACAAACGAAACCTTTCGGAAAAAAAAAAATTCTTTTAATAAATAAATAAACCGACACGACCAGAATCGACATCATACACCCTAAAAATAAAAATAAAAAAATCAACGTCGTACGTCCTAGTAATCAACACCGTATACCCAAGATAACGGGACTGGTCCCGAGCTTGGACCCCGGGGACGTAACCCTCGTGTCGGAATTGGTGACCTGATGCTCCTCTCAGGGACCTTTCGAAAAAAAATCACTTCATATCAACTAAATGTCACAACAATAAAAGGTGACATGTCGTTTCACTAAGTGAAAATATACATATGTGTGTGTGTATGTGTGTGGGAAAAAATTATAAGACAACATCGAATAGTATCTTGAAAAAAGTAACAAAGAAAAATAACCTCATATTAACGATATGAAACAACACAATCAAAGAAGACATGTTGTTTTAAAACCTTTCGAAACCTTATTGAAAAAAGACTACATTGACCTATACCGAACTAAATACATTAAAATGACTCCAATGGTTATGACTAACAGTTCTTACTATCATTCAAGATTTACTATTATAGAGAGGTGCAAAAATATCCTGACCTATTTCACTCTCAAAAAAGACATATTAGAATTCAGACAAACCGAATAGTAAATAAGTATAAATGAAGGACATTATTACTTCCATTCTTTATCCATCATACAACGATTTCGACGAAACTTTTAGTCAGACTTAACCACTCGTCCCGGTGTTCAATCAGTCAAGCCAAGTCAGAGAGTCAACACAGGCTAAGAAACGCTGGGGTACCTGACGTCGTGCGGTCCGGAGGGATAGGTAGTGGTTGAGCGCCTCAAATGGGTTTGAGTACAGGTAACTCAGTCACTACGGGAGGTTGGTAGAGTGGGAGACAGCAGTGGAAAAGGAGAACGGAAGTCAGAAAGGGTCGTAGTCCCAAAAAAGGTTACTCAGTCAAGTAGTGTAGTCCACCGGTTTCATAACCTCAAAGTCGAAGTCGTAATCAGGAAGGTCACTTATAAGTCCTGACTAAAGGAAGGCCTACCTGATCAACCTAGAGGAACGACAGGTTCTCTGAGAGTTCTCAGAAGAGGTTGTGGTGTCAAGTTTTCGTAGTTAAGAAGCCGCGAGTCGAAAGAAATATCAGGTCGAGAGTGTAGGTATGTACTGATGACTTTTTTGGTATCGAAACTAATCTACCTGGAAACAATTGTTTCATTACAGAGGTGAAAAATTATACGACAGATCTAACCAGTATCGAAAAGAAGGTTCCACGTTCACAGAAAATTAAAGTACCGACGTCAGTGGCAGACGTCACTAAAACCTCGGGGGGTTTTATTTCAGACAGTGACAAAGGTGACAAAGGGGTAGATAAACGGTACTTCACTACCCTGGTCTACGGTACTAGAAGCAAAAGACTTACAACTCAAAATTCGGTTGAAAAAGTGAGAGGAGAAAGTGAAAGTAGTTCTCCGACAAATCAAGAAGTGAAAGACGACATACCTACCACAGTAGGCGTATAGACTCCAATGACTATAAAAGGGGACATTAGAACTAAGGTCGAACACGAAATAGGTCGGGTCGCAAAGAGTACTACATGAGACGTATATTCAATTTATTCGTCCCACTGTTATTTGTCGGAACTATATGAGGAGAGGGATAAACCTTGTTNCTACGGTACTAGAAGCAAAAGACTTACAACTCAAAATTCGGTTGACAAAGTGAGAGGAGAAAGTGAAAGTAGTTCTCCGACAAATCAAGAAGTGAAAGACGGCATACCTACCACAGTAGGCGTATAGACTCCAATGACTATAAAAGGGGACATTAGAACTAGGGTCGAACACGAAATAGGTCGGGTCGCAAAGAGTACTACATGAGACGTATATTCAATTTATTCGTCCCACTGTTATTTGTCGGAACTATATGAGGAGAGGGATAAACCTTGTTGAGGACAACAAGGTACAGGTGAAGATTGACAACGAAGGACTGGATGTATGTCTAAAGAGTTCAATGTCATTTCTTCCATTTACCAACTTTGACTGAGAGCACCACCATACTCTACATTCCACCTAAAGAAAGAAAAAATCCAAAATGGGAACACTAAACGGGTGACTAAAGGGAATACCTTCTGGTCAATTACCAAAACTTTGTTAATCCTTAAAGTCGATGGTACAATTTACGAAGATCAAGATTCCATACGAGGACACCGAAAACAACATAAAATAAAAATTAAATATGAGAAGTCACTTCATCCTTGAAATCGATGTTAACTCAACGAATATTTTCTCTTTTGACCATTGAAATACAACTTTAGTTTTTAGTGGTGAGTATCTAGTCCGATCGGGTGACGAATAAAACACACCACACACTCGAGTCTAATCAAAGATATCAAAATTTACCAATTTTTTTCTTAGTCGTCACCTTAAAAGGACCGTCAGGGTCACCAATTCTGCGATATGAAGGTGATGTCTTCCGTGTCAAAACTAGGGACTAAACCCTTGGTTCTGGAACGTACGACATACCGTACCGTTTTTTTTTTTAGTTTTCTTCTTATCATTTCACACTTTTAATTTTCACACTTTAAAATACTTCACACTTTTAATACTAAAGTCACTGGTATTTATTTCAAAATAACGTTGTCTTGGTACGACCAAGAAAATACACATCGGAGACTAACAAAAGTGTGTACTGTCTGAACTCATCAACACTATACCTAGTGTTGTGGATTACAAATGACACATCGTGAAATGACCTTCAAACGACTGACCAAAGTATCATAGGTAAGATTTTGTCACTCCTTCTTAAAGACTAATACCCTATATTAATTTATGTTTTTTACTTAATCTTTGTTCTATGGGTTGAAACATCTTAAAGAACAAACCTTTACCTGAGAGAATGGAAATAGACATGTTATTTCGTAAAGGGTCCACAAGAAAAAATTTTTTGTATAATAATTTTTTAAAGTTTTATATGTCTTTATTTTATCATATTTTTGATAATTCATCGAAATTGTCACTAGTTGTATACCGGTCAAAAAAAAAGTAGACATATGGGGGTTAAAGGGAGGGACGGGTGGGAACCAAATAAATAAACTCTGTTCAGGGTCTGTAGTATGGTAAAGTCAACATTGAAGAAGTCATACATAGAGATTGTTTTTTTTTTTTTTTTTTGATTTTTTATATTGATTTACGGTAATAGTGAAGATTGTTAAATCATAATCAAGAAATTTTGGTAATTTATTTTTATGAGTCTAAAGACAGAGTAGTTTACAATAATAGACAAATTTTAGTACCAGGTCTAAGTACGTAATACGACATAACCAACTATAAAGGTATCCAAGGAAAATAAAGAACACGTTAATAACAAATCCAAAGAACACACACCCCCAAAAAAAAACACCAGGAATTCAAAGGATATAAGACAGAGAAGGACTAACATAGGAACACTACAATAAGGTGAACAATGAAAATCAATCAGATTTTCAACTGACTTAAACCCGAGAAAAACAAAAAAAAAAAAAAAACGACATTCTCATATGAATGAGGACCATAGTGAGTCCTCCATAAATTGTGGACCAATAATAAAAAAACACACTACAATCAAACTAGTCACCCCAGTGGAATACAGACGGACGAGATATTAATAGTTCAAGAGCTAGTTGAAAAGTAAATTACCGAAAATCATCGGTGACCATTATTAACGGGTGGAATCTTGCAATGAATTAATGCCCCAATATTCTACCACTAAAGATTAAGAGTGAAGAATTTAATCGATCTAAAAAGGACATTTTTTATTGAAAAAGGAATAATTGAGAAGCGTCTAACTTTCAAGAAAGACAAAACCCCCCCGAAGGGAGTACCGAGTCTACCATTTCTTAGACGGACGTCAAGTCCTCTGGGGTCAAGTTAGGGACCGAACCTTTCTAGGGGACCTCTTCCCTTACCGTTGGGTGCGGTCATAAGAACAGACCTCTTAAGGTACCTGTCTCCTCGGACCGTCCGATGTCGACGACTATTATTAACGGATGGAATCTCGTAATAAATTAATCCCCCAATATTCTACCACTAAAGATTAAGAGTGAAGAATTTAATCGATCTGAAAAAGACATTTTTTCCTGGAAAAGGAATAAATAAGAAACTTCTAACTTTCAAGAAAGGGAAAAAAAAAAAAAATGGTCAAAAGTAATACCTTTACTTTAAAGTTCATAATACCTTTCTGAACCAAAAAGTCGTAAAACGTTTCCACCTGTTATTTAAGAAAAAAAAAACAAAGGTTCATAGTAAAATTCGGATACCTAAAAATTGTACAAACTACAGAAAGGTCGGTACCAATAAGAAGAAAAAAATTACAACTTCATCAGGGCACAAACCCATCCCTCTCAGATAACTTGAACCGGGGATCCAGATTGAGGACCCAAAACTCAGAAACCAAAGAAAAGATTCTATGCAGTACGAGTAAAACACACAAAGAAGGGTCTGGACTTTAGTCGGTGTAGAAGTTCTTCAAGACCAAGAAGATCAGAAAGGGTTTATCAAAATTAAATAAATTTGAGAACACAGTAAAATTCACGAAAGATCAAGTTGTTTTACTTAGATACCTCTTGTAACGGAAGAGTATGACGTGAAAAAATTTTAACTTTTTCTCTCATTATTATTACCTTTCATGTCAACTGGGAACTTGTCACACTCCCAATCCCCGGAATTGACAGGTGTGTCAGTTTTCAGACGCGAATTGAATATCAGTCGGAAGGCGTAAGTCCCTAAGTCGATCAACACCTAGTACACCATGACATCAGAAATGATGACTTTCTTTAGACGTACATTCACGTGGGTACGTCAAGTTTAACATCCACCGAGTCACCATTTCTTAGACAGACGGTCACATCCTCTGTACCCCAAGGTAACGACCCAAACCCTTGTAGGGGACCTCCTCCCTTACCGTTGGACGAGATCGTAAGAACGGACCCTTTAGGGTACCTGTCTCCTAGGACCGCCCGATCTCAGGTGTCCCTAGCTTTTCTCAGCCTGTGCTGACTCACTGATTCGTAGGAAAAGAGTCCGTTATGGAGTCTACAAACGAGGAGATTTTAAAGACCCTGTATATCTGGTTAACTTCGTAAATCATGTGAAACGGTAAAGAATTGTTTTGATCCTTATAGAGCTCCTCAATTGTTTGACGAAAGGACCCTACTACTTCCGTAAAACTCAAAGACAAAGAGAGTGTAAGTGGTGAAGAAAACTAGGAATTAATCTAATCTTCCTTTTTATGTTGTAGGTCACATGATTTATAATACCTTTTGTTGTCGTGATTCTTGGTTTATCGACAATGGAGAATTCTACATAAGATTAATATATATTATGTACTATATATCTTAGAGTAAAATTAATAAGTATTAATATTTTAGAACTATATTACTTAGTCTATGAAACATTTTGGATTTATCTAATACTTATCTAAACTATTGTAGTAATTTCATAGATTAGTTCTTATTTAAAACAAGATACTTTAGTCTAGATACTCTACTAAAGTTTATATTGTAATTTTAATTATTTTGGACAGAAATAGTGGTATGAATGACGTAAATCGAATGTAAAACCGTAAATAACACTTTTTAAATCTTAATACGGAAGTACCTCATTTACGAAAACCCTCACAGAAGTATAAACAACAACATAAGAGAAAAAACAGTTTACTCTAACTAATAAGAAAATAGTTAACAGACTTACATTTATTTATAGATTTTACGATAAACGTGTCGATGGTACTTCGAGTCATGACCCTGTAGTAAAATTAAAATTACTTCATTCGTAGACGACGATGTCATCGGGTTCCGACAACGAAGACTCATTACTCGTAGAAGTAAATGGTGACTCATAACGTAAGACGACCGAATCAAGAGGATAGTAACACAGATATAAAGGAAAGTTATCCTCGTGCACTTTACCCAAGTACGACTTTACCATTTATTTTTGAGGTTCGATTTCGATTAAATACACTGAGGTCTCTTTTAACGTTTTTCGTTTTACAAATACAGTTCTGATCTTTTTCGGATACTTCGTTCCTCTAAATGGGCTTAACGACATCTGCTTCAAGTAACGACATCAGTCACCCCTGTGCTAAAGTCTGGACCATACATACAAGACCCGAAGAGTCCACCACGTCACCATTTCTTAGGTGGACGGTTACGTCCTCTGTGCCCAAGCTAGGGACCCAACCCACCTAGGGACCTCCTCCCGTACCGTTGGGTGAAATCATAAGAACGGACCTCTTACGGCACCTGTCTCCTCGGACCACTCGATGTCAAATACCTCAGTGTTTCTTAGTCTGTACTGTCTCACGTGTGTGTGTACATATAAGATGGATCTTTTGAGGCACTACGATCCCTGAGAAAAGAATGAGTCGAAATGTACTACGTTTAGGAACGAAGGTAATTTTAATAGAAAAATCCATTAGTAATGAATAAAAAAAGAACGGAAGTATGTTCTCCTCGGTTCTCCGTCTTAGAAGTTAGAGATTAGGGGTGGGTGGTACCATCACGAATAATCAGGTCAACGGAAATAGAAAACTTTACACATATATGACATGAAACAGTAGAAATCGGCATTTCTAAATGACTAAAGACCTAAGAGGAAGTATAGACAACTCCTTAAACGAAGACGAAGTGTCAACAGAGAAAATCAGTAGCAAAATCCATAGAAGTCGTGAGTGAAATCCTAGATGTGGGTCACTTGAGGAGTCACAATATCAAGACACCATATGAAATCATTGGAACAAGAAACGAGGTGGTCGTATTAGAATGTCAGAATCGGATTTTGTCTAACGAGTTTGAACAAGATACGTCTCTTTAGACTTTTAGGTAAAAAGAAAAAAAGGACAACTCGACATACTCAAGAAATAGTTAAAACACAGAATCCATCGGAGAATAGTCTATGCACTAAGCGTCTACAAAAAAGGGCAAGGGACACGACGGAAAGTAACACAATTACCGAAGGAAACGACCTGTCTTCGCAAAATCAATCTTCGTTGGGGTGGACAAAAGAAGTAAACCAAAAACGACAACCAGAGTCTAAGTTCTTTACTAACGGTTCTGACTACAGTTCCTCGAATAGAGTAAACAAAAACAGGTCCTCAAAATACCAAGGTCTAGAATGTAAGCTCAGAGGTCAAGTGACTCTCAAATGAAAGTACATACCACAGTATACTCCCAGGTCAAAACAAGAAACACGAACACAGACAGGTCACAACGGTCGTGGTAAATGACTTCTTCGATAACAAAGGGGTAATATATAAGAACTGAGGAAACATCTTCTAAATAACTGATATATATATACATCCAAATAAAGACCTGAGACCCGAAAGTATTGAAAGGTTTGTCTATTGAAAGAGGAAGGACAACAATATCATCGGAAACTGGAATTGTAACTCGGTAAAGATGTTGCAAAGAAAAAGTGAAAAGAAGTTTATCAACTTGATGAACTCCCACATGAGGCCTGTTGTATCGATCACTAAAGCTACATATCCTATTTATACTCGGGCCTCGTCAAAGGTACTTCACCCAAGATATTGTTGGTTCGTAAAAGAACAGACTCAAATTGTGAGAACCTACCACAGACACCATCTTCCCAAAACTGTCTACCAGAAAAATAGAAAATAGACAACGGTATTAAGTTTGTGACACCGACGAAGGTGAGGTGGAGAACTTAGGCGACAGGTCGTCCACATCTGGTCACGAATCGAAGGACCTCTGTAAAACGTCCCGTAAGGTGAACACCGATTCTCACGAACAAAGACTTCTTTGTCAATATTTTCGTCTCATTTCGGGTAGACAGTGTTTCCGATATCACCGTCCAATCTATGTCCACCGACACCTTTATTTGAGTGTCAGTAGAACTACTAGACGGATTTTCTAACCAGAAAAAAATAAGGACTTTCTTATGCTCCTCCCGATGAGACATAAAAAAAAAGGGGTCTAATATTCCGAGAACCATAGAACTTCGCCGTCAAGGGATTACGCAGTGATTAACCTGACTGACGTTGTCGCTGGTCAGTACAAAACTTCCTACGAGTCTTTTATAACACGCAGCTTTTTACAAAATGAAAGTGCCGAAGAAAATTAGCTGGTTTAGAGATAATACTCCATACATTAAGATACAGTCAAATAAAATACTTCCTAAAGTCGTCTCAAAGTCAAGTCAAGTCAAGTCAAGTCAGCGAGTCAGTACAGGCTGAGAAACACTGGGGTACTTAGCGTCGTGTGGTCCGGAGGGACAGGTAGTGGTTGAGGGTCTCGGATGGGTTTGAGTACAGGTAACTCAGTCACTACGGTAGGTTGGTAAAGTAGGAGACAGCAGGGGAAGAGGAGGACGGGAGTTAGAAAGGGTCGTAGTCTCAGAAAAGTTTCAAATGAAAAAGTAATACAGACAAATGTACTCAGTGTCAATACAAGTTTTCAAAAATTTTTTAACCCACTCATATTTGTCTAAATAAGTACTTACGAAGAAAACATATAGAATACGACAAATTAGGAAACGAACCAATTCATCTTTTTTGACGGAACAATTTAAACGTATGTGTGAAAAACACATTCCTACCTCTCTTTCATACGTAACGAACTCCCTGGACCCTGAAGGAACTACCAGAACACCAATTCTGAGACGAAGGTTAAGTCCCCTGTACCCAAACTACGTACCGTATCGGTTTTTTTACTTTTTCTATTGGTTCCTGGGATTACTGTAGAGATATTTTAATTAATACTTTATTACGTTTTAATAATATGGGAATTTCTAAACGATTATGGGGACGACGACGACGACGATTCAGTGAAGTCAGCACAGACTGAGACACACTGGGGTATCTGCCTTCGGGTGGTCCGAAGGGGTAGGGACCCTAAGAGGTCCGTTCTTGTGACCTCACCCAACGGTAAAGGAAGAGGTTACGTACTTTCACTTTTCACTTTCACTTCAACGAGTCAGCACAGACTGAGAATCGCTGGGGTACCTGACGTCGGATGGTCCGAGGAGGTAGGTACCCTAAAAGGTCCGTTCTCATGACCTCACCCCACGGTAACAGAAGAGGTCGATCATGAGGGATAAATCTAAAATAAATCATATATTGGAACTTTCAATTTATTGGAGTGTCGACAAAAACGAAACGTTAGGAAATTCCTATCTGAATTATAAAAAGACGCAAAAATGACTTATCAATGAACACGGTACCAAATACAAAAATGTTTTCATCCCAGTCTTTTATTTTTTTTCAGAGGTACAAATGTTCAATAAGTAACGAAGGCACGGAGGAGAAGAGACCACTTAATTTTTAATTCCTAGTTCTTCTCAGACCCACCACTGTCCCAGTCTACTTTACTTACTTACTTACTATCCTTTTTTGTGGCACCGGTTCTTTCTTACCGTCGAACTTTCGACATTCATTTATTGGTGTACTTACCGTGAGCAATTAAATGAAGAATTATTCAATTGAAGAAAATCCAAGCCGTCTTCGGGAGTTTGTGACTTCTAAAATAACTCCTGTAACATTTCGAGTAATTACCTTCTATGTTCCCCGTTAGTCCATTATACCTTTGTTTGGTTGATATTTCTGACTCGTGAAATGTTTTCATTGTTTATGATGTCGTTAAGTGACTTTTTTCTAATTACGTACCGTCTCGTATGAACTTTTATCGTACTATTTTAATTAAACGAACCACTAGAATCTTTAGCCCGACCGTAAACGATTACTGGGTCTAATATTCTCAGTACTTTGACTAAACGAATAAATGTGAATTAACGTAATCTCATCTGGATTACTGTATTACAATAGTTATCGTGTATAAATCATTCATAGATGACACCTATTCTAACTTCCGATTCGTTACTACAAGATATCCCTATACTTTATATCAAAGAATATTATTTCCTGTGTAAATTCTTTATATTTTTCATTTACGACTTACTCACATCTACCTCAACTCTAACACACATTGTACAAGGTCCTAATTACGTATCTGTCCACAATGATTTCGTTTATTGACCATATTTTCAACATAAAGTTTTGATAAGACATCTAACAGTCCTCTATAATCACCCACGGGACCCATTTTCCTCAAGGTCCCAGTTTATTCGAACTCTTTCAGACGTCCAATAAATAAGAAGGGTGTCTCAGTGTCCCATATAGTCGTGGAAACTTCAAGATTAGTCGGAACGTTTTCTCTCTCTGTGGACAAATTAAAACAAGTCACGTCACGAACGGTTTGAGTAAACGTGTGCCTTGAGAAAAAAGTGTCGTGTGAACAAATGTAGAACATCTCCTACTTCGTAGTCAAACTCTTTATGGCACATCACCTTCTATTTCAACGTCTCTCTTGATTCTATTACCTTTGGATTTGACCACCGAGGTCCGAGCAATGACGAGATCTCGTTCAACGACTAGTTTAGAACTCAATATGACTTTTCAGTCATACACAAGTCCCGGAACCTTAAAAAGTATTAAGAAAAAAAGGGGTACGTAACATTAATGGTCATAGAACTCACACACTCAATTTTTTAAAGGTCCTTACACGATATACATATAGATTGGTAAACTGTAGAAATGATGTCCTTAGTATATAACGAAAAGAGTCTTTCTGAGACTCGTTCAATGTTAATCAAATGTCTTTGACCCCTAAGGACGTCCAAGTATGGTACGGTTATACCTTGGCCTTCTATTCTGGTTCCAAGTATCTTCTACCAGTCGCTTACTGTAAGTCCAATTGATTATCTAGAAATTAGTTTTGGATTAAGTGGAAAGTTATATAAAATCGAATTAATTATATATGTTACAATTATGTAAAATCCATCAACACCGTTGTCAACGTAAACCATACCCTTAACTATTCGGTCTACACTCCAAACAATAAGTAGTAAGTTACTCATTTAGATACCTTTTAATAATGGTTCTCTCACCGGCTCGTCCATACATATTGAGTATGGGTCTTCATTAAAAAATTTTCTCGAAATTTTTGTGACATTCACTATAAATAATGATGACATAAAAATTGAGAAATAACCGATCATAAAAACATTGTTTGTTACTTCAGGAAACTTCAAAATATAAATAAACGGATACCTCTGTAAAAGGAATACAAGATAACCTCATATTAGTTAATAAAGAATATAAACGATTCTATTAAACTATAGGTAGAAACAAAGGACTCAAAAATTAATCAATAAAGTTCAAATATTAAACTTGTTGACCTAATAAATACCTGTCCAAAAATTCAATTATTTCAACTAACAAGAGAAGTCAGCATAAAATTTTTTAAACTCCTGTCGACAATGTTTAATTGAAAATGTAGAGACAGACTTTAAAGATCTATGCTAGATAACTCTGACTTTATAGTGGTCGTTTAAGATACAAATAATAAAAACGTACAAACTGAAAAATTTCATTGACACGCTAGACTTCTACGAAGGGTGACGTCCAGCTCTACTGTGCTTTCGTCTGACGTAAGACATAATACCAAAACCTCTGTATAAGTCCTAGTCAAGTTACCACCACTACCTTTTGCACCCCGTTGTTTTCGAAATACTCTACCACAGGATGACAGTCTTGTATGTGTTCATTCGGTGTGTCAAAGAAACAGTGAAGACAGTTAATTTTTGTTCGTGTTGTACTTTCGTACACCGTAAAGAACCCAGGAATGAATTCACTCATTTATGTAACCACTGTGTAGTTCACATTTGGTCATTTTCTACAGACTTCCCCATCTTTGGTCATGTACTTGGACGTCTTACGGACCTAAATTCTTGTACCTAAGATTCTATGTCTCTTGTTTGATCACCAATGGTCTCTACTCTCATCCCCCTCCTCCATCCTCACACCCTCCATATCTGAAAACCCACATTCTATCCGAGTTCCTATATAACACGTTGTGTCCCTCATATCCATTATAAAAAATTATGAACATTTATCTTTCATTGGAAATTTTTAACATGTTGTTATTTTTATATCATAGAATTCAGATTTTTTTCTTTTTCTTTTTTCAATAAGAGAAAGAAGTTCTTTCTATTGACAATTGAAAAAAGACTTACAAACCAGTGGACACTCCGGTAGATAAGAACCTCAAAACAAAGAACCCTCAAAAGTTTAATGACTAAGTCAAAGTACTGACCATTAACCAGACAAGTATAAAAAATAAAGAAGGAACAAGTCAGAACCGTTAACACGTAAAGATCCTTAAACAGGTAAAGCAGATCCAGTAGGTAAAATAACCGTTTATAAACAGGTGTCATCAGAGAAACCAGAAAGTATAAAGAGACCACATCCAACGTTGAAAAAGGAAAGACTAAAATAACTGAACCCGAAAAAAGGAACTACCCAGACCTATTTCTAAATAATTAAGACAAACTGAACTCTGAAAGGACCACCCGGTCACCAAATCTGAGACACGGTTCTTGGTCGAGAATCAAAGTAACTAGAAATGGTAACTAAAAAATGAGAGATAAAATAAATAAGACGAGACTAGAAACAAAGAAAGGAAGGAAGATAATTGAGGAAGATGATTGAACAAAAATAAACAAGAAAAAGATCAAAGAAATTCACATTCTAATCCAACAAGATCTATAAAGAATAAAGGACTCCATTCGAACACAACGATATTTAAAGGGTGAATCTTGAGATAAAGATTTAAGGTATCTAAAACTTAACAACACAAAAACAAAACAGAGGTCCATAAAAACGTAAAAAGAAACTAAAGAAGTCACTAAGTAACTAACAAATCATCATATACCAAAGCGGAGACGTACAAAACTCAAAAAACGTCAAAAAAAGAATATCAACGAAAGATCAAAGTATCATAACACCAAACTTTTCTACGAACCATAATAGAGGAACAGAATTGAAATGGTTCCGAACAAAACACCGTATCGTACACTAGATAGGACCTCTTACAATTACAAGGAACACATGAATTTTTCTTATATAAGACGATAAAAACTTATCTTACCAGATATATACAGTTCAGACCAGATTACACAGTAAATTACGTCCACAAAGGAATAACTAAAACAGAGCTAGTAGACAACTACATTTACTTTATAATATCTGGGAACGACAATAACACAATCAAAGAGGGAAATACAGACAATTATGAATACATAATCCACACATATATATAGATATATATATATAATTATCAACAATATACAAGAACCTAACTAGTGGACTAGTAATACATTACAGGAAGAACACAGAACATTGTCAGAAACAAAATTTCAAATAAAACAGACTATACCACGAAGGGAATATCGAGTCAACCATTTCGTAGACGGACGTTACGACCTCTGGACCCAAGCTAGGGACCCAACCCTTCTAGGGGACCTCTTCCCTTTCCGATGGGTGAGGTCATAAGACCGGACCTCTTAAGGTACCTGACATATCAGGTACCTCAACGTTTCTCAGCCTGTACTAACACGTCGAAAGTGAAAGAAACAGACTGTACTCACAATGATGGAACCGAAAGAAAACTAAAGATAAACGCACCTTATACAAAGGGGTCGGGGAGTGAAAGTCAGATACACACAGAAATCTCGACTCAGAGAACATCCGTCGTATATACGTCCAGAACTAAAACATAGGTAAGTCGGTGAAATACAGAAAACCAACCTCGTAAATCAGGTAAATTTCAATTACCTTAACAACTATCCATACATGAATAACGGTAAAGTAACAAAACTCCACCAAAACATCTGGAAAAAACGAGGAAGAAAATGAGAACACCAAACTACTTAAATCACAAACTTAAGGAAAAAGAAATAACACACCCAAAGATATTATCTTAAGACTGAACACCAATGGTATCCAAATATATATGGTTAAATAGATATATGTACTACTACATTGAACGATAGAATTAAAGTTTACGTAAAATTGTTAGAACGTAAACATAAGAAGGGAGTGTTAATGATAAAAATGAGAATCAGTAGAAACATCAGAATAATGGATGGTATAATATTCCTGAGTTTTAAAAAATTCATTCGTCATTAATCACTATCTTTTACCATAAAGAAAGGATAATTACGATGTCGTTTAAATTTTTTACTCTTTTACTTTTACAGGAATCCATAAGTTATCCGGGAGTACTTCGTATAAAACCCTGAATCTGACTTTTACTATGATACTTCATGTCCTTTGACGAAACAAGAGTCCTTCTAAGAGATTATGTCCATATGGAACCTCTATAACGTCAAAGTCAAACTCTGTTGACGTCAGTTCACTTTTAACATTATTTCCATCACTACGTTTAGAAAACCAAAAGGTCACGTATCTTCAATAAAAATGTGATTATTGTATACCTTTTTTAATAATGTATACCACCCGTATCATCAGCAGAAGGTTTCTACAGGTATAGACTTAGAGACCTTATACGATGAAATGTACCGTTTTCCCTCAATTACCTAAATTTCAACATCAGTCGACTAGAATTTTATTCCTCTATTAGGACTTAACAAACCCACCTGAGTGATATCAGTGTTCCCAAGAATTTACACCTTCCTCCTTATTCTACAGTTTCACTACACTTTTGAAGTGGGTAACAATCGAAACTTCTATCTCCTTCCCCCGGGTACTCGGTCTCACGTCCGTCAGAAGTCTTAGACCTTTCCCGTTCCTTTGTCTAAGAAGGGATCTTGGTGAGCCTCTTTAGGTCGGGACGGTTGTGGAACGAAAATGACTAAAATTGGGTCACTCTGGGTACAGTTGGAAGATTGGATATTTTTACATTCTAATATTTAGACGCAACAAAATTCGGTGGCTCAAACACAATTACAATACCGTCGTTGTCCTTTGATCATTGTCATATATTAGGACATAAAACTTTATCCCTATTAAGTATAGAGATTACACAAACGTCTACAGCGGCACATAACTATCGAGTTGTAAAACTACTTCATACCTCAGGTCTTCGTACATTGTTTTACACACTATTGACGACATTTCTCTAATCACTCAACAGGAAAAATCTAAAGATATTCGAGTACAAATATTGATCCTGATGTACTCCCGTTATAATCTGTGAGTTTTACCTAAATTTTCTTAATCGTTCCACACTTATCTTAAAGAGTCTAAGCTCTCATCACTGTGTTTCAAAACTTTGTTCATGTTTATTTTAATTTTCGATAATACACATACGTACATAAAATATAACGATGTGACTCTACAATTTAAAAATTCTTTACTTCCCTTTGTAAATTTTAGGGAGACTAATCTTTATGATAAATATATACTCTTACGATTGGAGAACATTATTAGAGGTCATATCAGTGACTGACTTCTCTCTTTAAATCATGTTTTATCTCTAATATCACATAGTAAAAACTAGGTCTGTTTTAAGTTAGTGAGCATTCTATGATCAAATCATCACAACCACGACATAAAAGTGAAAATTTTTAAGACATACATACGTATCACAAACTACTCGATCTGATTGGGTAAGGAGTGACTGAAGACTACGGAACCACCCCCTTCCAGTGCTGTTAAAGTTGGAACGTCTATCTCTTTTAATAAACACAAATGATCTGACAAAATATGACTGGTTTAATTGTTCTCAGACTATTTATGTAGACTCACGAGCACAGTTATCTACCCTTATTGACAGATCCTTTAAGAACAGTACTTTGATCTCAGGGATCCTTCGGTGTGACCAACAGTCTTATAACGAATTACTCGTACGTAGTAATTTATACTTCTGTACTTCTTGTCTAACTGAGTTATACCATCAGATTTGGACCATTTATACATCTTCTCTGAATGGGAGGACATTTGTGGAGATTCAAAAATAGTATTAGTACAGACCGACTATGGAAAACCAAGGCTCTCGTAGAGGTTTCTGGAAGGTCATTTGTCTAATAAAAAAACATATAGTAAATTTAAGCACAGAATCTCTCTGATATCGAATTAGATTACTTTTCTCTGAACTCGTTATCAGAATTAAGTCTTGTGTCCTTGTTTGGTCACAAATCCCACCCAGTGTAACCTACTGAATAAAAAATTTACTCAGATTGATGAATCCTGTCGGATAGGAACGGGATTAAAGTCTTAAAGCAAGTAGAAATTGGTACAGAGAAAGTAATGTCGTAAACTTTCTTTCTTACATTGACGTATGACGTCCCTAGAATAATTCTAGGACTTTGTCCGGCTCCTGGACTTACTTTTCGAGTGAGGTGATTTTGACTAGCTGAGAACCTACCCTTTCCCACGGAGCTTTAACTCTCATCGTCCGGAACGAGGAGGGTGTGAAGGAGCACTTCTGGACCTCTTTTAGTAACGTGTGAAAGAATATGTCGTCATAGAGTTCATATATGTCTGGGTAAAGAACGGGAGAGTACGATAGAAAGGACTTAGAGTAAAAATATATTCATGTTGTCTTGTTTACCAAATCACCAACAAAGTATCCTTGAAAATTTGTGAGATATTTTAAATGAATCATTTGTTTAAGTTTGAAAATTAATAGTATACAGCTTCGTCGTCGTTTCATGTTATGAAATAACGTAAAAAATGATTTTCAAAATAAAGTATAGTTACAAATCAATTTTAATGAATAAAAAATATTTAAAGTCAAACAACAGACGTTGAAGAGTTTCGGACTGACAACCGGAAACAGAGGACGTCTCTTCTGATGTCAAAGTGTCGAATACGATGGTAAAGTATAAACTTTCGTCCTGGATTTCGATTAGAAGACTTGTTGCTCCGTGTGCAATAATGGTACTCTCATTTCTTCGGGTACGTCTTGACAAAGTCCCACTAATGATTAAAAGTTAAAAATTAATAAACGTTTTCTGTAATTTCGGACACAGAACGAAAAGAAATTGAACAAGAGAAGACCCAGGTCACCTTGTGTCTTCTCTAGTCAGTCACAAGAAGCTTAGACCCATATCTTCTCTCTTTTGGATGAAGACACAAGACGTCTCCATAATTCACCTTCTTAAATCTGATCCAAAATTCATTTCTGATCCCCAAAGGTTGGAAAACCTTACACTTCTGAGGTAAAATTACAGACTACAATGCTACGTGGGACAAGAGTACTGGAACGAACACCAGTCACGATCGACTCTTCAATCGAACACGTCGTCTTCAACTTTTGGGGACAGTGTTTGATTGACGAGAGGTCGGACGTTTTCGAGTCGTCCGTGGTCACACAGGTTCCTGTGCAGTCCATAAGAAATACCAGAACTGTCGTGTCGGAAAGGATAAGTTCTACCCCGAGTATATCCTTCTTTAAACTTTTACTTTTGTTCTGGTCACCTGTGAATTTTCTCGACTAATTATATCTTCCTGAGCTATAATTAGAGGCCTCTTTTACTTTATCTACTTAAAATTGGTCACAAACAGGACAACAAAACGTCTGACTTAGTGGAGTTTGAACAGTAAGACTTCCTTGACTATTTTTCTCCTTTCTTTTTTGAGGTTCATTGAAGGACTTCTCTAGACGTTTGTACGAAGTCGTTGGCCTAACATTCTTATGTCCCCGATTCTTTTCTTTTTAACTATTACGTACTCTATTCACAAAGATTTAAAAGATTCTTTTATTGAATACGTACCTATGTGATAATCAAAACATCAATTAGTCTTCAAATTAAAATTCTGTTAAAGTAATTATAAAATATGTATACCTCGATGTAAAAGTCTTAAATAGAGACTTCATAACTTTTTGAACTCTTAAACTCTGTAAGACTACAGAACTCTAGTACTTAACGTATTTAAATGTCGTATTTTGTCCTTTTTATTTAATTGAAATAACATTTTGGGAAATTTACATTTTATGCATTCTCTAATTCAAGTACATTGAAACAATTCAAGAAATACGGAACAGTGTTGATCGACATAAAAAGAAAAGTGTGTTGACCGAATGTTTCCGATGTTGCCATTCGCAGAACTTTGTCGGACGGAAACTGTAAAGTGCCAGTTTCTTACCGAGACCATACAATTGGCCTGTGGTGTGACAACCAATTCATCCATTGTTCCATTAAACAGAGTTTCGATTTAGTGTTTACTGACAGAGACTCAACTTTTGTGTCTTTACTTATGAAGTCTGAATAGAAATGTATTAATCACCAGTCAAAACGCAATCTTTTTTTTTTTTTTGGATATGTTAATAAAATTGAAGTCGACCAGTAGTATTTAGACACATTAGGAGACTGAAAATTTTAGAATAAACCTTGCACTACATCGAGAACTTTACGGGAAAAATCAGTTTTATTAGAAGATATAGTTATAAACCTAGGTCGTCTAGAAGAGGTATACGACTTTCTAAGTAGACCAAATTTTAATTTAAAAGTTTACAAAGAAGATTCAGTCAAAGTGGTTAATTCTGTCGCGGGTAGTAAGCGGGCAAGACGTCCTGCCGGAACTACATGAGGACGGGAAACCATGTGGAGTCGTCATCAAGTACCAAACTTGGGTTCGGGACACGTAACATAAAAGGATCATTATGTTGGATATATCTCTTTATATTTTTACAATAAAATCACTCATGAATTCTTCTTTGTTTTATGTCAATAAAACACAAAAGGATCTCACCCTTTAGATTAGTGTTTTAAAATGACAACTTTCACGGTAAATCTTCCTTGGTTTCTTTTGTAAACATGTCATACACAAATGAGATGTCTACTGTGATGGTACGTTGCATGTACTTGTAATTCTTATGGATCACTTATATGTTTGTACACCCTGCACCTGATGTAGTCGGACCTCAGTACTAAATTTCCGACTTATTCTTTGGTTCAATCTAGAAAGTACCCGTTTAACGACTTAGAGAGACTTTAAATACATATATAAACATACACATACAAAGAGGAACAGTCATTTACTCCTCCTTTTTTGGACGGGGACTCACTTCATTTCTCCCAATTTATTATGCATCCGCCATCATGGACGAGTAAGAACTCATACTTATCGACAATCAAGGGAAGTGTTTCCTCCTGACTTAAAGTTTATTTTGAGTCTTTACATGGTAGTTCCTTGTTTAGACCTTCTCTAAAAAAAAGGGGGGACTTGATGTGCTCAAGTCACTCTTCCATCCAGACTGATAGTCCACTGCCCCCTGGTACGAATCAACGAAGTCAGCATAGACTGAGAAACGTTGGGACACCTAACATCGGGTGGTCCGAGGACAGAGGTACCCAAGAGGTCCGTTCTTATGACCTCACCCAACGGTACGGGAGGAGGTCCCCTAGAAGGGTTGGGTCCCTAACTTGGGTCCACAGGGCGTAACGTCCACCTAAGAAATGACATACTCGGTGGTCCCTTCGGACTGCGACACTTGACATACATTCGAACGGTCCGAGGAGACAGGTACCCTAAGAAGTCCGTTCTTATGACCTCACCCAACGGTAAGGGAAGAGGTCCCCTAGAAGGGTTGGGTCCCTACCTTGTGTCCAGAGGACGGGACATCCGTCTAAGAAATGGAAGACTCGGTGACCCCTTCGGAGGTCGTTATTATGGTCAATACCCAAACATTCTTTACTCCTTTAGACAGTGAAAAACATGTCACTAATTTTGGTCTAATTCGAGAATAAGTACACTCTTTTAATTTACTGACATTAATCAATATTCTGATTGTTCGTCCTTTCCATGACAATTATAAACAGATAGATAGAATGGAATATCAATTTTTTAAAACAATGTACTCGCTTTTCAAGTTTCGACTTTAGGTACAGTTACCTGAGAGGATGTGATCGACGCCGGTACGTGAAACGACGTATGGTAGGGTAGACAGATCGGACCCAGGTGTCGGAGTAGACTTTATTTCTTCCAGTACGTTAAATTAAAAAGTAATAGTAATAAACTTTTTGTAATGGTGGAATTGGATCATGTCAAGGAATTTCACGTACTGTCAGGGACTCTTGTCAATGTGGATCGAACAATCCATTGACTGACCTAGTGACAGTGTGATTGGTTGACGAAGACCATAAACTATTAAGAATATGGAGTACACACTGTTGATTACAGAAAAACACACGTTTTTTATTATTGGTATTAGTACCTATACTCGAAATTCTTAAAGACTTTCTTCACTATCAACAAAAAAATTTTAAGTCAGAGGAGAGATTTGTTCCAATCCAGACCACTTCTTCCGTCGGACGTCTCGTGTCATCGTTGACCTCTTACCGGTTGTCTTCACCGGACGCTATGACAAGACGACGTGACAAGGATTACGTAAAATCGGAGGTTCAAGGAAGTCAAACACAGAACCTGATACACTTTGTTAATGACGAATACGTTTAATGCTCTACTCAAATAATCTCAGTGAGTTTCATTCTTTGTGGTCAAATAAAGGCCTGTAAAGAAAGGACATGATCTCATACTCCGTGTACTTCCTACATTGAATGTATAAGGGACTGAAGTCGGGAAAACGACACGACACGAATCAGTGAATTCAGCACAGACTGAGAGAAGCTACGGTACCTGACATCGGGCGGTCCGAGAAGACAGGTACCCCTAAGAGGTCCGTTCTTATGACCTCACCCATCGGATAGGGAAGAGGTCCATAGAAGGTCTGGGTCCTTAACTTGACCCTAGAGGACGTACCGTCCGTCTAAGGACTAGTCGACTCGATGGTCCCTTCGGGCCGAAATTGGGAATCACCCGACTTTACAATTGTTGTTTTTGTCGTTGAGGTTAAGGATTAACTCAAACGCTGTCTATACGGTATTTTTGCTGTATCCTACAGTAACAACTCTTTTGACTTTCGTTCGATCAAACTTCGTAAAATCTTTATACCGACTGTAGTGGGAGAACGACTACGATAGAGACTACATACATTTTTATTATTTCGACTAAGAATTTTATGTAGATCAAGGAGATGATGAAGTGTGAAGTCAATTAGACTTACTTATTGTCGGGATGGTCACCTTGACCCGAAAGTAGTTCAATTCACCAAAAACAAAAAATAACCTCATAGTGGTTCTATTCACACAACGGACCAAGAAAGTAGACATTGTAGATGGAAACTGAGAGGAGGAGGATTTTGTTGCGGTGGAGACCGGTGACAGAACTCGTAGAAGGAGATCCTGAAGACGGGGTGGTAATACTCCGTCCGTTGTGACACTGTCGTCCCCCTTCATATCTAGGTCCACCTTCCCCAACAATCCGACTCCTTCCGACGAATGGTACCCTTGTAAGAAAATCATTAAGGGTGTCCCTTGTCTGGTAGTCTTTGTTACATACCAAATATTAGAGTCACACGATAAAAAAATTAGATTTCGACACGACAGGATTTAGCATCGGTGATCAATGTATCGATAAATTTAATTAATGTTCATTTTAATCTTAAGTCAAGGAGTCAGTGTCGGTGGAAAGTTCACGAATCATCTGTCCACCGATCACCGATGGACTGACCTGTGACGTTTTCATGTCTTACATAGACAGTAGTGTCTTTCAAGATGTCCTGTGACGACCATTCGTAGTACTTTTTGTTTATTGTCAGTATTAAGAAAAATTTTAATTCTGTAGGGTCAGATAAGGTAGTGATGTATTATGGAATGGTTTTACCTTTTTGAGATCACAAAACAACAAAAACACTGGTTTTTTTCGGGGGTTTTTGGAGACTATCGAAGGGTGAATTTCGTCTTTTTGACCTTTTGGTCTTTCCACGTAAATGAACACCGTCGAGGAAATAAAAGTCTACCTGAGAGACTATTTGTGGACACTAGTCCAAAACGGCCGAATGGACGACGGTCTGTCCCGACCCTACGGTCCTCCGGCACGTTTATAGTGGGCGCCGCATCTACAGTCCCTCCCTACACACGTACACCAGTAGGTGGAAGTCAGGTGGTAGAAGCGGATGTAGTTTGATTTGTTACAAGGAGTATTCGTACACCCCTTTCCTTTTCGTATGTGCTGAAAGCAAGACTTCATTTTCTTGTTCAGTTTAAAGATGTACAACTATACGACTGAAAAGCACTCCTTTCACTTTATCGACGGTTCAAATCTGTTGATTAGACTTAAAGGTCAGTCAGTTTAAGGATGATTTCTACTTGGGTATCGTAAGAACCTTGAAGTTTAAGAATCTTGTAGTTTTTGACGGTTATTTGTATACTGGTGGGTGAGTATCAATGTTTTTATAAGGAGTCAATGATGTTCGAAGTTTACGATTTTTCGTTTTTTGTGTGCAACCAAAGAGATTTTCTTAGTGAGAAATTCTTAAGTATCCTTCATAGTCAGAGACTCCGGGTGAAGGTTCCCCCGCGATTATCGTTTCTTGGGCGGACGGTTACGTCCTCTGCATCCTCTTGGGTGAGGTCATAAGGACGGACCTCTTAGTCTCCCTGTCTCTTCGGACAGTCGGATGTCAGGTGCCCCAGCGTTTCTCAACCTGTCCTGATTTCACTGAATCGTATGTGTAGTCAGAGAATGGTTGTAAATCTATTTATTTCGCACGTAATACAGTGGAATTTATTACGACCCTACAATTGACGAATTCCTAAACTTTCATTTTTTTATGACTTGTACTTCTGTACTTATATTTAATTTAACGAAGGTCGGTAGAATTTAATGTCAAGACACGGTACGAAGTCTACTTGTTACAAGTACGATCTCTTAATCTCTAGAAGTGTTTATTAATTATGAAATCGTTACAAGTGTCACTCTGTTTTTAAAAGTGGAATGTAACAACGGTGGCTCTTTACCAAGATATAAACCACATTGAGGACATCGTGACTGTTACTTTAGCGTCGGTATATAGAAAAGTAACCAGTTAAGGTGTATATATCCGGTATAGAGAATTTTTTTTTTTTTAAACAAGAGTTCACATTAGTGGTGGTTGTCGGACATTGTAATACACTTATACTGCTGATCTTGTTTCTTTTTAACTTGCTCCGTTCTAAACTGAAATTTTGTTATTGAGTTCTTATAAATGTTCCATGTAAACGATTTTGTTAAAATTATACTGGTTAAGGTAGAAGAATAAAACCCATATTAGTGTTTTGGTACCGTCCGTAAGATTTGTAAAAAGGAAGTTTAAATCTGTTTAAGATTGTTTCATTTAACTATTAGTGAAATATTCAATAAAGAAATTTTTAGAAATAATTATTTAATATGAGGGTAGTTCTCAAATCAGGTTCATCCAATGAGTAAAAAGTTTCAAAAGGGAATAACCACTGTAAGTCTGTTAGGGAAAGGGATACTTTTTTAAGTTTCTTAAGTCTCGCTACCCTACAGAGTATGTCCTTCAAATCTATATAAAGTATCTCATCAAGAGTACCCTTACATCTTATCCTTAAAGTCCTCTAGACGTGGAATCAAAGTTGAATATCTAAAGTTAGACAGACTAAAACTCCTACAGTGAAGTTGAGATTCTCGTAGTCGAAAAATCAAAAATAAAAAACAGAACTAGATGTTCTATCGAGAATTAAGTAAGTGTCCCCATACTACCAGTTTGTTACTCGGGACGTATTTTACAATTCGAGATATTTTAAATTAAATAATCTTTAACGTTTCTCAATTCATGACTTTTACTTTACTAAATGTAATAATGCCAAAATAGAAAAGTGTAAATTTAAAATATACCTTCATATCTCAAAAATTTATATTGTTATTTCGTTTTAACAGAAAAATTTATTCACTAATAAAAAAGCATAAAGTAGTGAATGGAAACAGTCATCATTGACTGACTAGTACTACCAGAGAACCTTTTCAGTTCCTGAAAAAGAGTCTTTAAGATTTAAGAAGGACTTCCATTTAAAAGAAATGAAGTGTGTACCAAAGTTACACTTAAAATACTCTTTTGATTTTATTTCTTCATGACCAGTGGTATTATAAAGGTCTTTCTTCCTACCCAATAACTACTACTTCTTTTTTAAATATTATATGAATCTCTTTGATTTTTTTTTTTTTTTAAGAATATTCACTTTTGTGTAAATTACGAGGGTTTGTACGGAGAATTAAAACACAGACTTTTCTCACTTGTCTTTGAGTAAATCATAAATCTCTAGTTCTCAACTTAACCGTCCGTCGTGATTCCCGTATGAAAGACTGTCTTCGGAGTAGTTATTAATGTGCATATGTACCAAAATAAATAAATAAAAGCCGACACGACCCAGAAGCAACGACGTGTCCGAAAAGAGATCAACGTCGCGCTCCCCCGACGAGATCAGCGTCACGTGTCCGAAGAGTAATCTCCGAAGAGCACACACCTCGTGCCCGACGTCCCGTGCACCCGAGTCATCAACTCCGAGGACCCGAAATCTCGTGTCCGAATCAACGAAATGCCGTACACCCTAGAAGGACCTATTCCCTAGCTTGGTCACAGAGGACGTAACCGTCCGTCTAAGAAATGGCGACTCGGTGTCCCTTCGGGACATATATAAAAATTTAATATTGAGAATACCTGATTTTTCATTCAACTGTATAGGACTAACAATATAAGGTCTTGGAATCATTTCACGGTGAATCCGTCCTCTATGAGTTGTTTATAAGTGACTTGATTTGACTTCAACGTTCAATTTTTATGGTGATTAATATCCTGGACTTCCATGTCCTTATTTACTAAAACACACTAAAGGTAGTGTTTTAAACTATATGTGTTTAAACTATATGACACTTCGGTCCGGGTGAGGTTGGATTATTTCCGACTTTTCTTTAGTATATATCATTATTTCTGACATATACATAAAGAATGTTATAAATTTATAGTATGTATCAGAAAATTGGTGTTTATTGATTTTGTTTATTTTACTCCTTCTTGTTAAGTAGACGAATACGTTAATCCTATAATTTACACATTAAATAAATCTTAGATAGATTATTAGAAATCTTATCTGACGTAGGTTTCTCTGGAAACTCTTTTCTAATTAAATTTTATCCTGTCCACACAAATGATTTCTGACATACCTCCAGATAGATATTTCGGTTGACCGGGGTTCAGGTAAGAATTGTGGTACCTAAAATTCCTTTTACTGAACCGGTTAAGAAACTGATGTCCGAATTATTGGTCAGAAATTGTTTGTTAAGCTCTTAAATTTTAACTTAAATCTAATACAAATTTGTTATATACTTTTGTATGGAGAAAGCAAGGAAATTCTAGGTCGGGAAGTACGGTCAGACCAGGGTTCCGTGACGGATACAATGGTCGTAATCGAGACCGAACGTGAAGGAAAAAGGTAGGACTCCTCTGTTTGAGTCAAGTTTTAGGTTTCCTATGTTTTTGACAGTCCGTCTCTTAATACAAACACAAGTCTTCAAAAATCCATTACATCATTAAGAGTATATGTGTAAGTATGTCTCCCTGATTTGAATAGATATAATAAAATAAGTAATGAAATTATAAAACACTATATGTCGATGTTTTACCTATTAGAAAGTTAACTCACAACACATATTTGTGATATATATATCTCACGAAGTACCTACAATATTAGTGACCAATTATATTTCTCATTCTTTTAGTCTGTAATTTAAAACTTTTAAAACAGTTAAAAATCACACTGGGTTTGAACGTTTTAAGAACAAGTTAAAATATTCGGTTTCAAATTCCTTTTTTTTTTTTTCAAGAAAATTTGATTTTTTGACATAGACAAAAATTTGAGTGACGTAAAATATTTGAATCCACAACAGCTTGACATCGTAGACGGACGTGTCTACATCTACCCGACCAAATAAAGTCAAGTCAAGTCAACGAGTCAGTACAGGCTGAGAAACGCTGGGGTACGTAGTGTCGTGCGGTCCGGAGACACAGGTAGTGGTTGAGGGCCTCAAGTGAGTCTGAGTACAGGTAGCTCAGTCACTACGGTAGGTCGGTAGAGTAGGAGACAGCAGGGGAAGAGGAGGACGGGGGTTAGGGAGGGTCGTAGTCTCAGAAAAGGTTACTCAGTTGAGAAGCGTACTCCACCGGTTTCATGACCTCAAAGTCGAAATCGTAGTAAGGAAGGTTTCTTTAGGGTCCCGACTAGAAGTCTTACATGACCAACCTATAGGAACGTCAGGTTCCCTGAGAGTTCTTAGAAGAGGTTGTGGTGTCAAGTTTTCGTAGTTAAGAAGACCAAATAAATTAAGTGAAATTTAAACGTCAAAATCAATATGTATGAAAAGGATTTTTTATATAGGATGTATATATATATATACACACACACATATTAGAATTTTCAATGTATTTATTTTTATTCATAATAGATATCAGGATAGTTTTATAAAACGATTTAAAAGAATATCGGAAAAAGATATACTAATTTTTCAGAGCAGAGTAGACACTTACTTACTCGATCTACGGTATGAATGGAAGTCAACATATAGACCAAGAAAAGACACGTTAAAATCGGAGACCAAAAAGTAGTTACTCGAAACTTCAGTTCTTAAGTCGACGAGGACGTAGCTTCTTTCATAAGGGTTAACGAAATAGAAATTACTGGGTTTAATGAAGTGTCGGAAGTTAAAGTATGGATTTTCCTTATACTTTCAATGAATCTGGTTAAAGTTTCACATTCTTCTTTAGAAACATACTATTTATTGTTGATGGAGAATCCCGTTCTCATTTCTTTTATAAAATTCCGTTTGACTCTTACTGATAATTTGTCTTATATTGTGGCAAAGTCCCATTATTCTCAATTTCATCTTATTATTCCCTTTAAATTTCAAATAAATCTCTTATATATGTACTGTTTATATATGTGACTTAGGGACCTCCTCCTTTACCGTTAAGTCATAAGAACGGATCTCTTAGGGTATCGGTCTCCTCGGACCGCCCGATATTAGGTACGCCAGTGTTTCTCAACCTGTGCTGAATCGCTGTTTCGTACGTGTGTATACGGGACTTATCGTCTATTTTAAAAATTACTTATAGTGGATTTTCCCAAGTTAAAGATTTGTGTCAATAATATACTTACAGGGGGTCCCAAGGGTCCTCACTCGTTACGGACCAAATAGATCAATGTCACATTAGTCATTACCTTCCTACCTACTGTATCGATGTTATAAGTCAACTGAAGAAAAGCTTGTTTATAAAATAATACATCAGTTTCGTGTAATACCTTCCTGTCTCTTTTTTCTTTCTTACTCTCAATGTTACTTTTAGAATTGAAACAACATGTCCTTTACTAATGGGACGTTACTTTAGGAAAGTAGATTCTTTAAAGGTTCTGTAGATCGGTTTCTTTCTGGGTCCAGTGTCTTTTTACTTCCTAGAATCTCCTTTTGTCCTTACGGGTTCCATATATCTTTGGTGGAAGGTAATTATAAGTACTCCGTCGTTCTCGAAGACCCGAAATCGTCAAAATAGAGATCCAAACCTGTGACTCTCACACCAAAAGAATTGTCAATGAGATGTTTCAGGGACCTCAAGTGATATTAAATAGACGAGAATTATGCACAAAACCATGTTTACTTACCCCTGTTAGGACTTATTTGTCCTACATACCAGTAGGATTGATATGACCTAAAATAAACTTTGACGTTACCATTAGTCACACAATTACAGTGACCAAAAATTGTAGGTAAATACCATTTTTCACAATTAGTGGAAATAAAGAGTCGCACTGTATTATATCAATCCAATATACTAAAAAAAAGTTCCGATTGACTGTCTATTCGACTATTGTCTTCTTTCTTACAAATCACGTAGACTGAGGTCCAGTGGACTACAAGTACGGAAAACCACATGCCATTTCCTCGGGAAACGGAAGAGGTCACCCGGAAATAAAGAGGAGGAGAGAATACGGTCGTCTCATGAATTATCAAGGATTTAAAGTCTAATAGACCTCTTGTAAGATATAGAGTACGACGAGTCTAGTATATTATAACGACTATTTGTCTTTCGTCTTATGTGTATTGAAAATATAAGGTTAAATTATGTGTTACCAAAAAAAAAACCATAAAATTTTATTACATCCTTGCATTGTGTATCGTCATAGCGAATTTTATGACTACGAACTGGTCACCCGGTATCAATATTCATTGGTGGTCTTTATTGAGGATCTTCACGACATGAAGTGTCCTACGGGAGATTAGGAGAATAGGATACTTGTTACAGGAGTCTTTCTACGTATTCGTTCTTTCATAGTAGTGTGAAACCCCTTTAAGACGAAATTAAAAATTTTGGTGAATTTTTTTGGATCTCTTGTTACTTCATAATGTAAAACACTTTAATACTTTTTGATACAGACGAACTTTTTCTTTCCTAATTGGATGTAAACCTTTGTCTATTATCGACTTTACTTCCGTATGACTTCTTTAGTCCTAATCGTAGTCTCAGACGTATACAGTAAAAAGTAATTCTGGTTTTTCGGATTAGTAAGTCAATTAGATTTGGCTCTCTTATCGTGATGTATCCGTGAATTTGTTAGTCTCAAATGACTTATATTTTAATAGTTAAAATAGGTTCATATACCAGAAGTTTGATGTTGGATTTATTTCTTCTTCTAATTTATAACACTCTGAACCTTTGAAAAACTTACACTCGTTCGAAAAGTTACAATTATTGTCATAATTCAAGGTGAAAACCACTATTGACTACCTCTTTTTAGACAGTACACATACATTCCTAAACTTCGAGGAGAATGTTATTTAGATACGGAGGGAGAAGGCCGGGTAAACCAGAACTGAGATCAAAAAAGAAACGTAAAAAGGTATGTTACGGTGTTTAAAGTATTAATTACTGACGATCACGAGTATGAGTCCGTTAGGTTCTTGAGAATATCCGAAAGTGACTCTAAGTGACAGGAGATTTCTCTCCGTTTTTGGATCAGAGTCCCGACCTTGTTTACTTTCCTCGTTTCTGTCCCAAAGTCGTCTAAGGAATAAACCTATATTTAAACAGGAGAAACATCGGTCTGGGTTGAAAGACCGGGCTTTTTATAGATCTGATCAGGTACAGACGGTAGACACCTTTCTATTTTAGTTTCTTACACGTAGTTACGAGACCTCTGATGTCGTCCTATGAGGAGTTACCAAAGGTTTGACATCTGTGGTATAATTCTACTGTCATAAAGTATAATTCCACAAGTGTAAGGGGTTTGAAGGTCTTTGGTTCAATGAGGGCAATACACCCTTATGGTGCATAGAACTTTGTCTTTGAGTGTTTGTGAAACCCAAAGTACCGGTCCACCCATTGCATTTACCCTCTTCGTCCTACCCTATATTCGTTATTTATCAATGCCCCTGATGTCCGTCCTGAGAGATTTCCACATGCATAAATTTAACAAAAAGTTATATCATTTATGAATGTTCTTGTGTACGTACCCAGTTTAGATTGATCAGCAGTCACTCTGGTTTTCGAAAGGACTTGAGAAATACAAAGTATTTAAATGGAAGAGGTGATACTTAATAAAGTATTTTCGATTTTTTTTTTTTCTTCACCTAAAAGAGGAACTTTTACATACTTTTTGTTAATAGGAATAGAAACTAAAAAAGTCCTGTTGTTCTATAAAAGACCAGATGGTTATTAATGTACTTAGTGTCTCGTTAGGAATGTATTATAATTTTTTGTACATGAATGTGATTAAGTTCACGCTATGGTGGTAAGGGATACTAGTAATAAGAGAATCGAAATCATTCGACGAAGACTTTAAGGACATAGTTTTTCTTTTGCTGTTGACAAAACATCATACCCGTTACGGACTTCGTTCTCCGAAATGACTATTAGAGAAAGGGAGAGACGGTCCTGCATGGGAGGGTTAATTACATTATTTACAACAGAGATACAAAGTGGGGTCTAACGGAAATATCGTTGCGACGAAGATCGAAAGAAACGGAAAATACAGTAATGTGAGTTTACGTCGTGCTCCGAGACAGAAGTCGAATGATATAAGGGTTGATGACCTGGTTCAGTTAAAAGGTTGTACTGTGACTCGATGTAGGACCTAAGTCCTAAGAAGGACAGGAAGATCAGGAAGTCAGCTGTGAAAGGGACGTCAGTGAGTCTTGTATGTCTTTACTCGTGTCGCCGTGTCACCAAGTCTCGTGTCTGACATCTCAGGGACCGAGGTCGTCAAATGATTGACCCACCGGAACCCGTTCGACGAATTGGAGAGACGTGGAGTCCAGGAGGGTTGATATTTAGTTTCATTGTTCACTGATATGGAGGTTCAAAAAATTCGTAATTCATTCTACTACGTCTATTTCAAAAATCCTCATCGTCCGTGTATTATTATAAATCACAAACAAAAATTTTACAATAGTGGTAACATTTTGTCGCTTAACTACGGAGGTGAAGGGTAAGGGGTGGTTTTTTTCTAGTGTTACTCGAACCTCTTTTTCACTGGTCTTTAGTAAGAATACCATGAAAGACTTCATCTCTTTTCAGGGTAACGAAGTCCTACTGTCGACATGTCGATTTCGACAATCGAGATGAATCAGGAGGGTAGAGTCAAAGGAGAGACACCTCACCCTCATTACTGACGGTGTCCTAAAAGTACTCCTGACTATTCAAGTACATGTGTCTCCTACAGTGACATTGTATCAATACTTGAGTTAGGAAGTATTATACTTGGAGTTTACAAGTGTTCTTGTTTTAGGTCAAGAAGATCATAAGAGATTTTAAGGATAAATCCTTATACGAGTTTAACGATAGCTAAAATGTCTACTACGTTAGAATAAGTCAAGTCAGCGAGTCAGCACAGACTGAGACACTGGGGTACCTGACGTCGTGCGGTCCGGAGGGACAGATAGTGGTTAAGGACCTCAAATGGGTTTAAGTACAGGTATCGCAACCACTACGGTAGGTTGGTAGAGTAGGAGACAGCAGAGGAAGAGGAGGACGGAAGTTAGAAGGGGTCGTAGTCCCAGAAAAGGTTACTCAGTCAAGAAGTGTAGTCCACCGGTTTCATAACCTCAAAGTCGAAGTCGTAGTCAGGAAGGTTACTTATAAGTCCTGACTAAAGGAAATTCCAACTGACCAACCTAGAGGAACGTCACGTTCCCTGAGAGTTCTCAAAAGGTGTTGTAGTGTTAAATTTTCGTAGTTAAGAAGTCACGAGTCGAAAGAAATATCAGGTTGAGAGTGTAGGTATGTACTGGTGACCTTTTTGGTATCGAAACTGATCTATCTGGAAACGACCATTTCATTACAGAGACGAAAAATTATACGACACTTTAGAATAATACATTTATATTTTAATGATGGAGTGTCCTGTCTTGTTGTCATTCGAACTCCATTCTGTCCTCATAACACTGACCTTAGTTCTTCTACAAGAACCGTTATTCCTAGTTACTTAAGACTTTATTTAATGGTCTTCTTCAACGTTTTTCAAGACTTCCATCTTAAAGTGGAAAGACCCTATCAAATAGTGACAAGAACTCGTCTTGTTTGGTATATAGAAAAAGTCAAGATCCTAAGACATAGTGTTTCTAGAAGACTTATAATTAAATAAACGATTCTTCATTCAAAACCTGTACGAAACGGAAAACTCTTTTTCTAGTAATGTAGTAAATCAAACGTTTAGTGTATAAGGGTTAGTCTCATCTTATCCACACCAAACAGAGGACTTTTTAGGTATACGTCCAATTCGTCGTTGTCAATCTTGACATGTACCTTGTTGTCTAGTCAAGGTTTAGTCCTTTCCTTATACAGTTCCGACATATGACAGTGGGACGAATAAATGGAATATACGTCTCATGTGGTACGTTTTACGGTCCGACCTACTTCGTGTTCGACCTTCGTTCTGACGCCCCTCTTTATAGTTATTGGAGTCTATACGTCTACTGTTGTCTTTCGCACAGTAGAATACCGTCTTTCGTTTCTTCTTGATTTCTCGAGGAACTACTTTCACTTTCTCCTCTCACTTTTTCAACCGACTTTCGAGTTGTAAGTCTTTTGATTCTAGTCCCGTAGACCAGGGTAGTGAAGTACCCTTTATATACCCCTTTGTTACCTTTGTCACTCTCTGATAAAAAAACCCGAGGTTTTAGTGACGTCTACCTCTAACGTCGGTACTTTAATTTTCTACTGACGAGGAATCTTCTTTTCGATACTGGTTGAATCTGTCATATAATTTTTCGTCTCTGTAATGAAAAGGTTATTTCCAGGCAGATCAGTTTCGATACCAAAAAGGTCATCAGTACATACTTACACTCTCAACCTGATATTCTTTTCGACTCACGGTTTCTTAACTACGAAAACTTGACACCACAACCTCTTCTGAGAACTCTCAGAAAACGTGATGTTTCTCTAGGTTGGTTAGTTAGGATTTCCTTTAGTTAGGACTTATAAGTGACCTTCCTGACTACGACTTCGACTTTGAGGTTATGAAACCAATGGACTACACTTCTTGACTGTTGGACCTTTTCTGGGACTACGATCCTTTCTAACTTCCGTTCTCCTCTTCCCTTACTGTCTCCTACTCTATCAACCTACCGTAGTGGCTGAGTTACCTGTACTCAAACTCATTCGAGACCCTCGACCACTACCTGTCCCTTCGGACCGTACGACGTCAGGTTCCCCAGCGTTTCCCAGTCTGTACTGACTCCCTGACGTGACTTGACTTACATTCAACATTGGAAGTCGTATCTGTAATATGGACTCTATTGTGTATTTCTCTTTCCTGTACTTATTTTTTGTACTATTTAATAATTGATTCACAATCAACGAGTCACACACTGAGAGACGTTAGGGTACCTAACGTCAGGCGATCCGAAGAGATAGGTACCTTAAGAGGTCCGTTCTTATGACCTCACCCATTGGTAAGAGAAGAGGTCCTCTAGAAGGACTGGGTCCCTAACTTGGGTCCAGAGGTCATAACTTCCGTCTAAGAAATGGTAGACTCGGTTTCTCTTCGGGATTTAATAGTTGATTTTGATTTAAGTTTAACCGTCGTGATCTTGTAATCATGAAAAACCAAATACTCAGTACTTCTGAAAGAAGACGACGATGTCAAATCTTTAATTGTAAAATTCATACCGTGAAACTAAGTTTACGTCTTTTGTAGATTCTTCAGAAGTACAAAGAAAGGGTACTGGGTCTACAATGGACACGTGACAGACATAGTGCCTAAGGATTGTGTATTCCTAAAGGAAGTGTATAGTTAAAACCAAAACGAGGTCGTGTGTCTGTGTCGAAGAATATTTATACGACTAACGGTAGAAGTCAATTTTGCGTGACATTTTGGCATGTCGTTACTTATCTCCCCTTTGTAAATATGTACTCATGTTAAAACTTTGTAAGTTCTTCCGTTTTCGTTTTTTATATACTTCCAACGGAGAACCGTCGTGAGTTATGAAACGATGTCGTTACTGTCTCGATTGATTCGTGTTCTTACACAAGAGATTCGGTCACTAAGGGTTAGGGAAACCTTGGTACTTGGTAGATTCTTTAGACTACTTTTGATCAGGAAAAGAGTACCCCTTTTTTTTCCATGTAATGGTGTCTTAAGACCTATTTTGAAACTCTTTAAGTACAGACCTTTCCATACACCCGGAATTTCTGATTTGTAAATCTTTAAAAATTGAACTCGTAAGACTACTTGTAAAGGAACTATTTGTGAGATTAGAGGTTCCCTTAGTAATATTCATCTAAGTACTAATATTAGTATAGTCTGGAATTATTATAGACAATACCCACGTCTCCTTATCAGTGACCATCTTCTGCATTGCTATCGAAGACTTAGATTTTTAAGTCTTCACGACTTTTTATCACAAATATGATAACATGTTTAATGTTAGAGTAATGGTCGTTTGTACGAGAAAATATAAAAAGACATTCACTTTTTGTACAATTGGAATTTAGGATCGTACATGACCGAAATTAAATATAATTAAAAATTAACCATTTAAATCTACTCAGATTTTTATGTATAGTCTCTAAGTACCAAAAACAAAGAATTATGACTTACCCATAGGTACATTTTCATCGTAAATCTTTCGTCTGTCTGTATTCGTACACGATGACACTCTCTACAGTCTGAAACGACCTTACCAAAATCCTCAATTAGAAACATAGAACACAAACTAAATATTTTACACCGTTTATCGCTTCATGTATGGGTGACTTTATACAATGTGTAAAATTGAGAAGTCGATATATTGTTTATATTGTATTTTGGTTATTTGGTTGTCTTATATTAGTATGTCTTTACGATATGTTCAGAAGGAAATCTATTGGACCAATACTAAAATTATCTTCAATATCCGTGACTGGTTTAAATTTTTTAATAAACGTGGATCCATGATATTTTTGTTTGTGCTTTGGAGAAGTAACTGATGACAATTTAAAAACCTCTGTTTTTCCATTTGTGTAGTAAAGATTGAGTGACTTCTTATACTTCCTACCTAGTGTCTTCCGTCTGTACATATAATATGTCCTGTGAAGAGTTTACTTTGTAAACCGTGAGACTGAGTAAGTTCACGGGATTATACATTCGAGGGAGTGTTAAGTAAACATATGAAGACTCGGATGAAGTCACACGTCTAAGTGACTGTACCCACAAAATACGTTGTTCACAATGGTAATGTTTATAATCCTTTAATGACACCACCAACCTAAGTCTAAACATTTTTAAAAAGAGTACTTTGAGTCAGGAAAAAGAATGAAAATAAAAAAGGACAGTTCAATAAACAAAGTTTGAACTGTGTAATGCGAAAGAGGGATTCCCTCTTGAGTTTGGACTCGACGAAGTCTCTTTGTTGATGTTTGGGACGAAGGGTAGAAGCACGGATTTCAGGTACACTTCTATGACACATAGCATACTGTGCCTCTGAGGGACTGTGGACTCTGACTCTCCCACGGAAAGAACTCTGACGGAATCGAACCCGGAATGTAGTAACACGTGACAATATTGGTGGAAGATTAAACCAATGGCCGATGAACAAGATGAGACCAAGTAGAAACTGTGACGACAGTCTATCTAGAAGGATCTTCTTATAAAATAGTTGGGAAGAAGGTGAATCTTAGAGAAATGATAAATAGGTGACTACTATTTTACTTGAGTCAAATAATCGTACTGTATTTTTCAAGGAGTGTTAGGATAAATGAGTGAAGAGACCGGATCGACCGGTTATAGGAAAGGAATAGGTATGGGGTTGGGGAAACTGTCCGAGAGAGAGGTGTGTGGGGAAGAGGAGAGAGACCCAGAGAGTTGTACGTCAGAGGTGAAGGTCCTTACGGGAAAGGGTGCACCTCTTGACAATGAAGTGGATGGAAAAATTTTGTATCGAGTCATAATGAGTGAGACACTCCAGAAGGATTTGTGGATTATGGTCTCGAAACTATTATAAAATTGTAGTTTGTATACGTACAGACATGAGGGATACTGTGACTCTCAACGACCCTCGTCTAAAGGCGATAATGACGAGGACATGGGGTGTGAATTACGTCACGGGTCTTATGTCACTTGTGATATGTTTACAATTACGAACAAATTTTACATTTTAGATTTTACGATTGGATTTGATTACTATGTAGGGATTCTTTGAGTGTTTTTCGCATGTAAAAAGATTATGCCCTTACTTGCAGTGATTTTAAGTGTACGGTCCCTGAACCCACCATCACGTTGTCCACCCCAGTTTCCTTCCGTCCACTCTGGAGAGCGATTCTAAGTTGTTGTCGTTTACAGTAATTCTTTTTCAGGAGTATGTACGAGAAACGAGAAATCAACGAAATGAGGTCTAAGATATTGGAATTACAACCCTTTCGCTAAAAGATTGTACCATGAACCAACAAGAAGTTGTAGTTTAAGAAGATTATGAAATCTTTGGATATACTCTGTTTTCTCTATTTTTACGTATGCATTTAAAAATTCTTAAAATTTATTATTTTATGAAAGTAAAGAAAAAATATGTGATAAATAAAGGGTAAGTATTTTGTCCTTTCAGCCGGTCGACGTTATATGTGTCATCTTTCTTCCGATCTGAGGTATAGAAATCTGGATTTGTGTTTATGAACAGGACGGTGAGTACCCGTTCAGTCCTTCAGTGACTCGGAATCAGAGGACCGGACATTTTACTTCCGATTGTGATGAATGAAGACGTGTCAAATTAGTTTGTCGAAGAGATAAAGAAATAGGAACGTCGAAAGAGAAAGATAAATGATCGATTGCAATGACACTCGATTGGAAACCTGGGAAGAAAGGACAAGAAGTTTTAACAGTCGGAGGAGAACCTGAGTAGAAGACAGGATAGGGTGATCCTGGGGTGATACCTAGTAAAGTAGAAAAGAGGTTTAGGAAATGAAAGAACGAGAGAATAGGAATTGGTAATTAATGGGACTTTTGAAGGTTGGTGTCTGGTTTAATGCAGGCAAGAGATCAACATTTGGGTCAGACGATGTCTTCTGGATGTGTGCAATATCTGATCATAAACGGGAGTTTTCGACGGACCTTTAGGACGACGAACCGATATTGTCAAGAGTTTGGAAAATCAGAGTTCTGGAGAAATATCCGAATGGTTAACTCCTGGGGTTACTCGAAAACACAAAAAGTCAATCTGGATCGTTATAGACAACGTAATCTGTAACTTTACCTCTTTTTAAAATTTGTAAAGAATTAATTTTCATTGTTATCGTTTAGGTTATGTACAATTTTCACTATGTGAAGATTACTTTTTATTGATAAAAAAAATTTTTTGTTTGACTCTTTCGTCGGGACAAAATGTAAAAACGTTTAGAGAAAGTACAGACCAAATCATCTTAAATCGACCCATAGACGAAGCCGTAAGTTTGGCGAAGATGTAAATTTGGTAACGTGGTAACAAAACCAACTTCATGTACTTCTCTCAATCGGAGTGTGTCTAAACATCGGGAAAGTCTAATGACATGTAAGAAGAACTACAATGTGACTTTGAGTTGTTCACTACCAAAGAATTTCTAATCTACTTTCCTCTTAAACTTTGACATAGTTCTTGAAAAGTATAACCCTGACACTTTAGGTAATCAGATAGAACGTGAAACTATCAATGTTCAGATAGAACATTAACGTGTGTAGTCTATTATGACCAAGAGTTTTAATGTCTCTAGAAGGTTTATAACTATGTAAAGTATAGTTATTTATAAAAAAATTTTAGTGAAAGTAATAACAATGGTTAGAGTACTCTTTTCCGATTCATGATATTCCGAGTGTCACTTCTTACTCAAAAGGTTTTTAGATTTAAAACGGACTTTCGGGATTAAAACAGTATAACCGTTGTTTATAGTAACCAACCAAAGAACTTCACTGTCCGAGTGAAGTAAGTAAAAGGTTTGTACTTACCGGTGTCACCACAGTCAACAAGACAGTTCATTTTCACTACAAAGTACTTTTATCATCGATCAAGTAGAACGTTGAGTCGTTCATATATTGACGAAAAGGAACTCTTTTACAACATGAGAAGTATACGTCTTTACGAAATACACATGTACAGTATCTTATAATTTTTATACGTGTGAGTTCTCAGTTCTAAATTATTTTCATTGTAAATTTTTTTTTACCGAAAATAAAAAGGGTGATTGACACACCGTCAGTTCTTATGTTACCGATGGTCCCATTCATCGATGGTGATGAAAATATGGTAGTCACGTTTATGTCACTTTTCACGTTATTGTAGAATCATTGTATGAAGTCAGGGAGTCACTGAAAAAGTTTGAGAGTAGTAAGCTTACAAGGGGCTTGAATAAGATAGGAAATAAGAGTCGTTTAGTAGAATGTGTGTCTCTGGTGTTTCTTGAGACTGATGAAAGGGTGATAGATCTACAAAGAGACGAGTACAGGTGAAAGGAACTGGGTGAGGGTGATAAAGTTACAGTCAGGTGACGAGACACGAGGTCTAGGGTAGTGGAGAGTGGAGGAGTCCTGAGGAAGGAACAATATATAAGGGACGAAAGGAAGTAGAAGTCCGAAGGGGTGACCAAAGAATTAGAGTTGTCCACTTGTACGAGTTCGTCAAGGGTGGAATTTTCTTATTTTAAGTCGAATTACGATCTGGAGTACAGGAAAACAACACGGTAAGATTTAGAAAAGATGGAAGTATCTGTTGAAAAAGTTATCTCTTTTCAAGTACGACAGTGAAATCTTAATGAAGGGTAATTAAAGAGTTTTGACGTATTTAAGAAACTTTCAGTGGTTACTAGATATGATCTTGATTGGTGAAAGGTTGGTAGTAGAATGGACTCGTAAGGTATCCTAGACTGATGAGGAGACTTAACTTTGAGATGAACTAGAGAACGTTTGTGTCATTTTGGAAGAATAAAAAATTTAGAGTAAAGTTACGTTAAAGGATGCATTTCGGAAGGAATTGAAGGTTTCCATCCGAAACCGCGAGAAAGTGTTTCAAGTCATACATATTTATCTTTATATAACCATATACTGGATTAAAAAACGGAGATAGTCCTATTACTAGTTTAACATACTATTGAAAAGAACGTATAAACAATGGGGTCATCTTTTATTAGTAAGACTCTTTGACTGGTACACCCGAGATGTCAGTTTCACAGACCTAAGTTTGGACTGTTATATGAACCTTTGGTTGGCTTGGAGTGACACTGTGTAAATAGAGTAGACATTACACCCCGATTGTTGGATGAAGTGTCCCAATTCTTAATTCTATGCAATGATGTGAATTTGTAAATCTTCATACCGTATTATTCATGAGGTCTTTACACTTAATGATACTTAAGGAGAAGAGGAAATTTTTAATATGTTCAGTACTTATACACAAGAAGAATTGTGATTTGTTTATTTATTATGTATTATATCTTATTGACAGTTTCAGGGAGAAATGGTGAGAAAGGGGATTGGTGTGGCTATTGGTAATCACTGAAAAACTACACACCAGATATGAAAATTGAAGGTATAGGACCTACGGATCGTATTACCATTAGATTTATAAGTTCTTTACTATTTTCCTTACGTTAAAGACTGAAGATATGTGATTTTTTTTTTCCTGTAAACGATAAAGTTACGTGAAAGTGTATATAGTCATGTAGACTTCGAGTGTTGGGACAACTCATTCGTTCCTTCTATAATGGGATCACTACATTGAGTCCATGTCTCTCAACAGTTTCGATGTGTCGCTCATTTATTAGCGACCCGGATCTTGGGTTCAAAAGAGAAAGATAACATGTTGTGAACATGAACCTTCTGAGTCTATATGTAGAGAGAGATTCTTACATGAGTGTCGGATATTAACTTAAATACGAAAAAAGAAAATCTTTAATTTTCGGACAAATTAGACAAGAGACCAAGAGGGTTAGGGTGTGTATCAAGAAAACCGATATGGATTCATGGTTCTATAGAATGGAAAGACATCCGTCCAATATTTCACGTTGTATACCGTGATTTAATGGGAACCAGAATCCTCAAATACATTTAGAATCCCTAAATACATACTTTTAGCTCATCCAATTGACATATGACTAGGGAAGGGACTGTGAAAATCTTTTGTGCGAAGTTCTAACCTTTTCACACAAACACCCTCTACCCATCTAACGAAAAAGAGGGATTCTAGTTTAGAAATTGAAAATAAAGTTCTAATTTAGATATGTTTTACGGTTTTCCTTTTTTTTTATATAAGGTAGTAGTCTCACAATATTCCCTTTTGAACATGACTTAGTTTCTGATTCACCCATCAGAAGTAACATCATACCCTTCTTTTCTAAATACAAAAAGTGGAAAATATGTAAATAAAAAACGTATCCGGGATATTATAAGTCTTGATATCGTGACGTCATGTACATACATCAAATATTTATATTATAATTCTATACTCACGGTTTCAAAAATTGTCCACTCCATGTTCTAGTTTTTACAAACCTCAGAGGAAAAGGTACTATGATACTGGGTTTACGAGAAATCTGACGATAATATTACAATACACATTTTATTTAAGTACCTTGATGTTTCACAAGATTCTACGAATGATGTGTAGACTTCGTAATTAATAGACGTTCACACTTGAGCTGAGTCTCCATCATAAGAAGACTGGACATGTATGTGTGTGTGAATATTATTTCTATATGTACATATAAACGTAAGTATACATCTACACGTATTGTAGGAAGGAGTTTTCTCTTTGAAAGACTTTGTATGAAGACTCACCCCTCCTTTTCTTCTCTCTGTTGGTCTTTAAATTATGTAAGATTCACGAAAACCATAAAGTACACTTGTTGAGATTTGAAACTCGATACTAAACTTTTACTCATGGTTTTCACGTAAACAATGTGTTAATTTTATGATGTCAATGTGATTGACGATACACTCAATAACGTCAAAAACTTTTAATTGTGGTTCTTTCAATATATTACCAAGAATGGACGAACTTTAAACATTGACGAAATTATTGTCCTCTTCGACAATAGTCCTCTTATAGAAGACTACCTTTTAATTAACGGTCGAATAATTTTTTTTCCTTTCCTTTTAATACTATTTATTCATAATCATGTATCTCTCCACTCTGTCTATTACGTTAAAATTACAATAATTGAATCCTTTGATTTTTGAGTGACAAGAGGGAAATTTCCAGAGGTAATAGGACCCAGAACCGATATAAATACCTCATCACCACTCTTCACAAGTTGAGGCTATAACTAATTTTACTTTGTATGTAAATATGATGTGAGATTGTCAATGGTACTTTTCCTACTCTTCCTTGATGGAAGGATTAATTGTCAATTTGGCTGAAGAGAAGTAACGTTTTATTGAAGTAAACAGAATTCGTCTTATTTTAGTGTCGTTCGAAGGTTATTTTGTGAATTTTGAAATCGTTGACAGGGTTCACGAAACCGTACGGATGAGAAGGTTTACGGGTTGGTCATATCTGAGACTCTCAGAATAGTTTAGGCCTCCAAATTAGACGGTTACAAAGTAGTAGAAGGAATCGATGTTTGAGAAAGAACGAGTGAAATTTGAAGGACTTTCCTAAAAGAATTGGGGACGTCGAGACATTGAGGTAGATAGAACTAGACAGAGACGAACACTAATCTTTTCTGAAACAAAAAGCGAACACGAAAAACCAAAGGACAATACGTGTAATTGAAAATTCTTTATTTACAATAACATTTTTGGAATTTTTTTTTTTTTGTGGTGGTTGACTCGTACAAGTAAGTGGATGTGTAGGTAATAAGAAAAAACATGGTGGAATGAATTTAAAAAATATTACAGACTGTAATAGTTAGAGAGGAAAGGATACATATAAGACATTAAATAAAGGAGTGAAAGACAAAGATAATAGTATGATGATTATAGGGGAGGTTCAACCGGAAGGTCAGAGTATAACTGGTCGAAGGAGACGAGGTTTGTGTGACATTAATTATTAGAAAGTTTTAAAAAGTAAACTAGTACAATGAGGTGACCAGTGTTAGTAAACTGATGAACATTCAAAAACAATTTAAGAATCGTACTGAATTTTCTAGGAAATACTAGTTCAAGGACGGTCAGAAGGACCGAAGTAAAGACCAGTGGAAGGGGTTCGTGGTATATGAAATTCAAAACGACGAAGGTCTACCAAGATACGAAAAAGTGGACTCTAATGTAACGATGGAGGGGAACCTTATAGACAAAAAAGAACAGATGGACCATTTGAGAATGAGTAAGGAGATATGTCCGTATTACCTATGACGCCCGAACCAAGGACTGGTGGCGTTACTTCACTTCTGTCGTTATTTCACTTAGTGTACTCTTAAAACCAAAGGATCACGTATATTTTCGATACGAATATGATGTGTGACAACAGTCATGATTCACACGTATTTTTACACAAGACTTTCACAACATTTTTTACATGTACGGAATTAATTTTTTGTGAATTAACTATTTTTACGATTGGTAGCCGACTCGGAAGTCACTCACAATTAGAAAAACGTTAGAAAAAACGTTGTCATTGTAGTTTTTAGTGACTAGTTTCTAATGGTATTTTTTATCTCATTATTAAATCTTCAAACTTTAAAACACCATCAATGGTTTTATTCTGTCTCTCTGTGCTTACTCGTTTACGACAACCTTTTCCCACGGTTATTCCGAACGAGGTGTCCAGACGACTTCTGGAAGTTAAACATTTGTTCAATAAATACACTTCATGTTATTTAGTTTCCCGTTATTTTACTCTATACTGACATGATTCTGTTTCCCAATAGAGGACACTCTTTCCTGTGAAGAAGGGATTAAGTGAGGAATGATTGAGGTGTCCGTGGGGATTCCATCACTTGTGTGACTACTTTACTAAATGAATAAATAAATGTAATGAGTGATCCGAAACTCAGAGGTTTTTCCTCCGTGGCACAAGACAATCATGGTCAGATTAGTCAGGAATCATGTCATAGACCTAATATCCACAAATGAACTACTTATTTACTTTAGATGTGTGTAGGGACCACCGAGTCTCCAATTTCGCAGACGGACTTTACGCCCTCTGGACCCAAGCTAGGGACCCAGCCCTTCTAAGGAGACCTTTTCCTTTACCGTTGGGTGAGGTCATAAGAACGGACCTCTTAGGGTACCTGTCTCCTCGGACCACCCGATGTCAGGTGCCCCAGCGTTTCTCAGCCTGTGCTGACTTGCTGAAGTGAAAGTGTGTGTAGGTTTCCGATTTTCAATTCCTTTTTTTGAATTAAAGAGTACTGAAGTTGCTAACGAATATAAATGAAAAATGGTTGTGTTATTGGATCTGGGAAAACCTTATGTACATAAGTACATTTTATGTACATTTTTAAGGTATGCACACATACATCAGACTAACACATGATATTTAGTTTTTTCGTAGTGGAGCGAAGTGAATTCGGGAACAGCCGACAAAATGTTCTATAATGACCTCTACTGTAGAGAAGATAGAACCCTCAGGTTTCATATGTTTTGAATGCATTCCTGAAATATTAGACCAATGCTACGTGACTCCTGCACCTGTGGATACTTCTTCGACCTAAGTTAGTGCAGTAATTCTTCCCCCTTAAAAGATCGGTTCATGAAGGATCAGCATTGGGTAGGGAGAAGAGGAGCGTAGACGAGACCGTAGTGGTCCTGGTGTCGGTCCAAGTCAGCCGAAACCCAAAGGGGATTACTGAACGAGCGGTAAGGAGCAGGGACGTGGCCTCGGCTTCGGACGGCCCATGATTCCTGTAGGAGACTCTCGGTTCTGTCTCAGAGATTATGGATCCTTTGCCTTCACCACCGATCCCTTTTCCCTTTGTCACTTTCGTTGGACCTTCTTTGTGATCCCTTTCCCCCGTCCTCCCTCGGAGCTCGCGGTCGCGGAGGTCCCAGAGCCTCTCTGCTTTAGCGAACGCGCGGGCGGAATGGACGAGGCGTGTCCATTGTGGGCGCTACGGTGGCGGCTGGTGGTGCTTGAAGGGGCCGCAGCCCCCGCTCGTGCCTGGGAGGTACGAGAATCACCAAACTCTTGATGTTACCCTTCGGCCTTTACAAACGGGAGGGCCTTTCCCTGGCCGAGTCCTGCGGGTGAAAGCCGCGTACGAGGACTCTTAAGCTCGATGCCCACGGACCCTTGAGTGTGAACCAGGGAGGCGCGAGAATTCTTCGGCTCGATGCCTACGGACCCTTAAGTGTGAATCGAAAAAGCGTGAAAAACTTTTCAGCTCGATGCCCACGGGCCCCTCGAGTGTAAATCAGAGAAGCGCATAGCCGACACCAAAGAACGGGTTCGGTTTTGCGTCGAGTAGCTAACGTCCCGAAACGGAAGGACAGTGTGTCGACTTACATCGTAAATACACATCTAAAATATTTCTATTTTGTTTTCGGTGTCATCTCATCTACCCAACGGTTCTCTTGGGTAGAGAACTGGATAACAGATATCTGATCTCAAGAACGTCCAGTCTCCCAAGAAGCTTATTTACTTGACGAGACTTCAAGAGTGACAAGGAAGGGCGGTCTTCAATTCATATGGGAGTCAAGAATTCACCCGAAGGGACCACCGAGTCTCCAATTTCGCAGACGGACGTTACGCCTTCTGGACCCAAACTAGGGACCTAGCCCTTCTAGTCCCTTCGAGGGGACCTCTTCCTTTACCGTTGGGTGAGGTCATAAGAACGGACCTCTTAGGGTACCTGCCTCCTCGAACCACCCGATGTCAGGTGACCCAGTGTTTCTCAGCCTGTGCTGACTCGCTGAAGTGAAAGTGAAAAGTCAAGAATTTGAGAAGGACCACCTCCCTTATATCACGAAGGGATGGGAAGGGGATCGTTCGATTCTGACACATGAAACCTTAGTGTAAGAAGTATGTGTGCAACTAGTTCTGTTTTTGTTGTGATGACTTAACAAGAAATTCTTCGACAGTAAAGGTAAATGTTAAAACTGGAGTCTTTTCTAAAGGAGATCATATCTTCCGTTACCGTGGGGTGAGGTCATGAGAACGGACCTTTTAGGGTACCTGTCTCCTTGGACCTTCCGACGTCAGGTAGCCCACCGACTCCCAGCCTGTGCTGACTCGTAGAAGTGAAAGTGAAAAGTGAAAGTACGTAACCTCTTCCTTTACCGTTGGGTGAGGTCACAAGAACGAACCTCTTGGGGTCCCTGCCCCCTCGGACCGCCCGACGGCAGATACCCCAGCGTGTCTCAGCCTGTGCTGACTTCGCTGAATCGTCGTCGTCGTCTTTCAAAGAGACCCGAAGGGTCCACCGCGATCACGATCTCTTAGATGGACGGTTACGTCCTCTGTACTCTGACCCTTCTAGGGGACTTCCTCTTGTTCCGTTGGGTGAGGTCATAAGAACGGACCTCTTAGGATACCTCTCTTCTGACCACCCGATGTCAGGTGACCCACCGTCTGATTTCGGTGAATCGTACGAACGTGTATCTCAACCAGTAGTACAACCGTTTTATTGTAAGAAGGGTTCAAAAGTCATTTATCATTCACATTCAAGCCAAGTCAAGTCAAGTCAGTGAGTCAGCACAGACTGAGAAACGTTGGGGTACTTGACGTCGTGCGGTCCGGAGGGACAGGTAGTGGTCGAGGGCCTCAAGTGAGTCTAAGTGCAAGTAGCTCAGTCACTACGGCAGGTCGGTAGAGTAGGAGACAGTAGGGGAAGAGGAGGACGGGGGTCAGAGAGGGTCGTAGTCTCAGAAAAGGTTACTCAGTTGAGAAGCGTACTCCACCGGTTTCATGACCTCGAAGTCGAAATCGTAGTGAGGAAGGTTTCTTTAGGGTCCTAACTAGAGGAAGTCTTACCTGACCAACCTAGAGGAACGTCAGGTTCCCTGAGCGTTCTCAGAAGAGGTTGTGGTGTCAAATTTTTGTAGTTAAGAAGCCGCCAGTCGGAAGAAGTGTCAGGTTGAGAGTATAGGTATGTACTGGTGACCTTTTTGGTATCGGAACTGATCTGCCTGGAATCAGCCGTTTTATTACAGAGACGAAAACTAATACGATAGATCCAACCAGTATTGAAAAGAAGGTTTCTCATTCACAGAAAATTAAAGTACCGATGTCAGTGGTAGACGTCACTAAAACCTCGGGTCTTTTTATTTCAGACTGTGACAAAGGCGACAAAGGGGTAGATAAAGGGTACTTCACTACCCTGGTCTACGGTACTAGAAGCAAAAGACTTACAACTCGAAATTCGGTTGAAAAAGTGAGAGGAGAAAGTGAAAGTAGTTCTCCGAAAAATCAAGGAGAAGTGAA